>CM062295.1:157167448-157293242 GCA_031216915.1 Pictodentalium vernedei
GTAATATATTACATTAAATTAACACATCAACTGTTGGTACTATTTATGCAAATAATACAGATAAGATTACCTGTATGTGATGAAATGTCAAGTTTGGTACCGATAAGATTTTAAGTTCAAGGTCACTGTGACCCTGATCTTTGGCACAATGACCTAAAAATATATAGGGCTCTTCCTCTCAACATGCTCAACCCACATGTCAAGATTTGTGTCGAAAGTGAATGCATATTTTTAATAATTAAGAGAGCCGAAACCAGTTCTGATTGATAAAATTTTAATTTCAAGGTCACTGTGACTTTGACATTTGGCATAATGACCAAAAAATGCATAGGGTTTTTCCTCTCATTATGTCCGATCCACATGCCAAGTTTGGTTTCGATCAGGCAAACAACATTTTAATTAGTGAGTGGAAAGCAACTCTGACCGAGAAAAGTTAAAATTCAAGGTCACTGTGACCTTTTCCTTTGACACGATAACCCCAAAATAAATAGAGTTCTTCCTTTCATCATGCTCAACCCATAAGCCAAGTTAAGTATCAATCGAGCAAGCAAAATTTCAATTTAAGAAGCCAACTCAGGCAAATGTTTAACTTCAAGATCACTGTGACCTCGACCTTTGGTACAATGACCTCAAAATGAATAGGGTTCTTCCTCTCATCATGCCTTACCCACATGCCAAGTTTGGGTTTAATCGGCAAAGCAGAATTTTAGTTAGAGAGCAGAAATCAACAGATGGACAGACAGACCAGTTTAGGTCTGTCTGGGAGGATGGACAGACAGCACCACGGTTATATCCCACTGAAAAAATTGGGGTGTGGGGGGGGGGGGGGAATAAAAATGCTAGATTTTTCCGGGGAATTTTTAAGCAGCTCCTAGAACCTTTATCTGAAATTTTTCATTCATCTCTGCTGTGTTGTTTATTCATACAATCTACCTGTTATCAAATTTTTTATTACACATATTCAAAACCAATGCTAGTGGAAAATACCTAGCCCATTTTTTTCTCCGTACATGACTCCTTGTCAAATGAATGTCTTCTACCACAATATACAACTACTGCCATACTCCCCAGAAGCCACAAAACAAAGGGTAACATCCCAGGACAACCATAAACATTTTTTTTGCGCCTATATCTGGGAAAGTAAACTTTTTTTGCAGTGACATCTGAGAAAAAACAATGTGATAAACAATTTTTTTTGGCTGCTGAGCCAACAGCAAGCTTAACCCTTTACCTAACGAATCGCACCCGCCTGCGTAATATGCAAATTGAGCAGTTGAAAAAATTAAATTTTTAAAAATATTTCAACAAAACCATATCATGTGACCCCTCATTGGAACGAGCTCATTGAGCTCGTTCCAATGAGGGGTCACATGATATGGTTTTGTTGAAATTCTTTTGAAAAATTTTTATTTAAAATAATAAATTTTGATATCGTCTGCGTTGGGTAAAGGGTTAAAGCAACTAACATGGCATTCATCACTTTTCAATAGAGCAATGATAGTGGCTTCTTGCACTCAATCAGTTAATAATCTTAAATGTATATATATGTACTCACATAGAATGTTATCTGCATGTTTTTCAAGCTCTCCTGTAAGTCTATCAAATGTTGTCTTTTTAACACAGGATACTTCATACAGTTTACTTTTGTCAACTTTAACTTTCAGCTTCCTTAAATTGATAAAGATGCACCTTGTAAATTTCCTACACTCACTTGCTGTAACTACACTGTTGTATGTCTTGTTTCATAAAACTGAAGATTATTCCAGAAAAAAGTTCAGTGAGATCACTATAAAAACATTTTTAAAAATAATGACACTTTTGAAGCCTTAGCACTTTTGAAGCTTTAGCCTTCATCTTGTTTCCTATATCAAGACAAAAAAGTAATAGATTTTCAATTTCTCTCTTGCACTGTTATTCCAATTGTTTTCTCTTGCATTGTTATTATAATTAATAAAACACATTAAATAACAAATGTTTTTAATGTATAATCATTAAACATGTCATGGGATCTGTTATTTGAACTAGAAGACTCTACAACAGTTCCTCAGATGGGTCTTACAAGGGCCAGCTGGCTTTCAACAAAAGAACTGTTTGGGACAAAGTTTGTCAAAAATGAAAGTGTCAAAGACACTGTAGCTTAACTTGACTGTGTGTTGTGTTTGATGAAAGGATAGTGTTCAATGTTTATGAAAGAATTATGAAATAGGACAAGATTTGTGATAATTGAGATATTTTAAGTTCTGTATCCAACATTCTGTTTTCAACAAGAATAATTTGAGGTGTTTTCAACAAGAATAATTTGAGGTGTAGACTGTACTTAAAGAATTGAGGCATGGGTTGGTGTGGTCCTCACAGTTAACATATGTCAAAGTTACCAAGTTACAGTAAAATCATTCCAAAAATACTACTGTTAGAGAGTGATAGATAAAATCACAACACCAAGTCACTTAATCAAGTTGCAACTAAAGCAACTCATAAATAAGGCCTAGAGGCTGTGTCGAAGGTTTTTAGAGCAAGAGTTCCTGAGGCCATCACCGTTCACCATTACAGACCAAAATACATATAGGATGTTCTCATCTAGTCATCAGACCAGGTCATACTACCAAGATACAGTGAAATTGCTTCACAAATATGACCTGTAGACTGTGGAAAGTTAAAAAATTTATAGTAATTTATATATTTTTTATACTTACCAATGACCCAGACTTAGCTGGTGCTAACTCCACAAAAACCAGGGCCAAACACAAATTTTGCCCCCCAATCCCCAAAATTTGCATCCAAAACAAAAAGAAATCATGTCCTAAAGGACCTCCATAGTACGACTCTACTGCGCATGCGCAGTGACGCAGTCGTCCCGAAATTGGCGCCAAATATCATTCTTACTGGCAGTGCCTGGTCAGCGCTATGTACTCAGCGGGGAGGCAAGAGTTCCCAACTCAGGGAGGGCCATCCCCGTCTGGGTCATTGGTAAGTATAAAAAATATATAAATTACCATAAATTTTTTAACATTTTTATACTGTACCAATGACCCAGACTTAGCTGAATAGTAAACAGGCTGGAGGGCCTAGGACATAGAGGAAAATCCAATAAGCTCAATTATAAAATAAAGAGGTAACCCCTTAAGGAGAAAAGGAGTATTAGGCTTTACATGTATCTTTCTTATTTAATATTTAAATTAGAAAGATACACTACCCTTAATAATTGAGCACAATAACATTCATGTTCTCTATTAACATCCAGTATAATCTTTATACTAATTATTTTTAAAACAAGCCAATAAATAAAGTAGTCCAGAGAATTGAGACTCTTTATAATCATTTAAAAGTGTCCGAGTATTGTATATTAAAGCCCGTTTGACACTTGACATATACAAATGCTTCACACCGAGCTACACTTTAAAAATAAGACATGAATGAAATTAAACATTAATATTACACTTTAAAACCATCCCGGAAGCGACTCAGAAATACTGTCTTGGAGGAGGCATTCCCTTGCTTTTCACTATAAAGCAGGTGACCTAAGGGAACACCCGTCCCCCCCCCCCCCTTCCCCTTGCCCTGGGTCAAATAGCCCAGAGCGAAGAGGGCAGCCGGACGGAGTCACTGCCGGAACAGAAAGCCTGCATAACTATAGTTGCAACTGTTTAGTGGACGACATTCTGAGCAACAGATAACGGACCTAAACAATGCAGGTCTCCAGAAATGGACTCAATATTTCTGAGATAAAAATTAGTAAATGTGGATGGCTGAGACCAATAAGCAGCCTTCATTAAATCTGTAATAGCAACACTATTAGCATAAGCCCAGGAAGTAGAAAGAGCTCTTACTTCATGAGCAGAAATCTTAAGCACAGACTGCTGAGAAGAAGATAAATCTTCATACGCAGTACGGATAGTTAACTGAATCCATCTAGCAATAGAATGGACTGAAATGTCCTTTCTATTAGGCATCAAAGACAGAAAGAAACGTTTCCGTCCCTTTCTGATGAACTGAGATCTCTGTTTATAGATACGTAGTGCTCTAACAGGACAGAGTAAAGGCCTACGCCCGTCTGAAGACGGAAGAGCCTTAATAACAATAGGTTCCGGATATTTATTAGGAGCCTGATTCTTAGCTAAAAAACCGACGTTAGTAGTGAAGGTGATAGTGTTCCCAACACTACGATAATGAGAATCATCCACCGATAGTGCATGAAGCTCACTGACTCTTCTGGCAGAAGAGAAAGCTAAGAGAAAAGCTGTCTTATAAGATAAGAATTTGAAATCTACTGTCCCAAGAGGTTCAAATGGCTTTTCCTTCAATTTAAGGAGAACCCAAGCTAAATTCCACTTAGGAATTAATCTAAGAGTTCTGGGTCTATTTATCGAAAAGTTTCTAACCAATTTCGATAAAGAGACATTAGATCCAATTTGTAAACTATCATGATGTGCATAGGTATCAGATAACATAGATCTATAACCCTTTATAGTAACCGGTTGCAGTTTGATTTCGTCAAACAAGTATACTAGAAAGTTAGCAATGTCTGGTATAGAGGGATCAAATATATCAACAGAATGATCCCTACACCAACGACGGAAAACCTTCCACTTAGCCGCATAGTTTAGCGAAGAGGAGGTCCTCCTACAGTTAGAAATCGCGTCCACTGCTCGTCCTGTAAAGTGCTTGCCATGCAAGAAGGACCGCACAACGGAAAAACGTGAAGGTTGAGACCTTGCGGGTTGTGATGCAGTTGGCGCGATTTCCCCTGCCAAAGAAGATCCTCTCGTGGAGGGAGCTTCCGCGGTAGGTCCCACAACAGACACCTGAGTAGATTTATCCACGGTCTCTGTGGCGACAGAGATGCTACCAACAGAATCTTGCATTGAGATTGTTTTATCTTTAGCAATACTTGTTGAATTAACGGCGCTGGAGGATACGCATATCCTATCATTCCGTCCCAAGGGATCGATAGAGCGTCTACAGCAAATGCTCTTGGATCCGGACACGGGGACACATACGTCTGCAACTGATTGTTGAGATGTGTCGCAAATAAGTCTATCATTGGCCGTTCCCATTGGTAGCAAATCTGATTGAATACTTGTTTGTTGAGAGTCCACTCCGACGGCAACAAGCGACCCTTTCGAGAAAGGGAGTCTGCTAGCACATTCAGACGACCCGGTATGTGACGGACCGAAAGAAGAACGTGATGTTCCAACGCAAACAGAAGGATTCTTTCCGTTAGATTGAACAACGGAACTGAATGAGTGCCTCCCTGATTCCGTATATACGCCACTACTGTCGTATTGTCGGATAGGATTTGGACATGAGCATCGTGAATAATGTCCATCCAGTGACGTAACGCAAGCCAAATTGACATCATTTCCTTGATGTTTATGTGCTTGCACAGGAATTGCGGATCCCAAAGACCCTGGCATCTCGAATCCGTTGGGATTAATGATGCACCCCAACCTGTTTGACTGGCATCCGTCATAATGGTAAAACTCGGATCCGGCAACTGCAGCGGAACTCCTTGAGTTAACCACTGAATGTTTGCCCAAGTCTGAATCTCTTGTTTCACTTGATCTGACAAGAGAACGTCTACATCGAGCGAATGAATTTTCACACTCCAATTCTGAGTCAAGAAAATTTGAAGAGGCCGTGTGCGTAGCCGTCCCATCGGAATGAGATCCGCAGCGGCTCCGCACAGACCTATCAGTCTCATAAATTCTCTCGCTGTGACTTTGTCTGTATTTAGACAATAGCGAGCGTAACAACTGACTAATTTCGCTCTGGTTAACGGCAGACGAACGAGATTGTTGTGCGTCTCGAAGCTCATTCCCAGATGAGTGAATGACTTGGACGGCACCAGATCCGACTTCTCCTCGTTTACTAAGAAACCGAGACGTCGGAGCAATAGAAGAAGATTCTGAACATCGTTCTGAAGCGTTAACTCGTTGCCGTACCTCTGAAGAATGTCGTCCAGGTAGGCCGACGTTACCGCAGACGAATGAGCTCGGAAGTAGATCATTACCGAGTTCATTACCCGAGTGAAAGCCCAGGGTGCTAGATTCAATCCGAAGCACATGGCCCGGAACTGATACACCACTCCTAGGACTGCGAAGCGTAGATACTTTCGGAATGTCGGATGTACCATGACGTGAAAGTACGCATCTTTGAGATCTATGCTCGTTGCATAATCGTTCACCCGAATACTCGCTCTGACCGATCGAATCGTCTCCATATAAAACTTCGGAGCGATGATCAGCTTGTTTATCCAGCTCAAATCTATGACTGGACGGAACGAGCCGTCTGGTTTCGGAACCAGAAACAGATGGCTGTAGAATCCCAGCGATTCCTGGTTTTCTACGACCTCTACCGCGTTCTTCATTAAAAGAGACTGCACCTCTGATAGCAGAGCGTCTCTTTTCTGAGGGTTTGACGGAAGATGAGTCCACTTTGGACTTCGAGTTAATGGAGGCTTTCGTTTGAAGGATATCTTTAGACCTTCCGAAGTCACTCCTCTCACCCACGGATCGTCCGTAATCGACGCCCACTCTTGAGAAAAACTCGACAACCTTCCGCCAACCGGAACGCGATAGAGGTTTGAGCCATCACCTCCTGGATCTGCGAGGCCTGCGGTAGGAGAAACCACGTCTTCCACGACCCGCACCTCGCCTCGTCGACCTCGGGGCGTCCGACCGATTGTCCCGGCCTGAAGGACGTCCCGAACGAGAGTCGCTATCCTGACGGTCTCTCGAATAAGAGCTAGAGGACGCACCGGAACCTCTATAGGAACCTCTCTTGGGCGGATAAGACCCAGAAGTGCCCGCCTTATTCGTGTCTGCTGAATCCGACCTTTTAGGAGCGGATCTAAACAACAGAGAATCACTAGCTTTCTTTTTAATATTATCATAAATAGCGGAAAGCTTGCCGTCAAAGAGAAGATCTCCTGAGACCGAAGCGACTCTAAGAGAGTTCTTCACCTTAGAATCCACTAGTGTGGATGTAGACAGGGCTGCGTCACGTCTAACCAACTCCAGATTTGCCACTGAAAGGGCGGAGTTACACGTGGAATAAGCTACTGCCCTTGAAAGAAGTCTTAAGGAGGATTGTATATCCTGAAACTCTTCCCCTTGAAGACGCAGTGATAACGCCTTCGTAAGGTGATCTGCGTAAGATAAGGCATCTAAATTGGCTCTGTTAGACGCAATAGCTGTTTCCAACACTGCGATTGGAATAGAAGCTGACGACGGTAATGATAGCTCTAAGTCTTCCGCCTCGTCGTCCATACGCAGAGGAACTCTCGGTATACCCTGACCTGCCGTGTCGAATTTATTCCTTGCATTAATGAAAGGCAGGTTGAGAGTATTTGCGGACAAGAAGCCTGCTTTCCCTGTCCTGGAAGCAAGTTTAAAAATAGCGTCGTTCAATAATTCAAATGTTCTTGCAACATTATTGGACTGCGACGGAAACTCGGGAGCGATGTCCCTGAACCGCTCGAAAAAATCAGAGTCCAATGACGCTATAATTCTCCTGTCCGGAAGCGCAGCAGTCTGGCCCGACGGAACAACTTGAGGAAGAAAGTGCCGGATGAAGTCTACGGCAGCTTTGTGTTGTTCCGAAAGGGATAGCTCCAATTCATCCGTATCCCTTTCACCATCCGGTCGGACCTCCCGATGTTCCCGGTCGTCCGCCCCCGATGCTTCGGCGGAGCGTACCGACCCAGCGCCGTCGGATAATTCTCGATCCGACACCGTCTCTGTCGGCTGCTGGGATGCTGCGATAAGCTGTGCTATCTGCACTAGAATGTCCGACGTCGAGACCTGCGGAGGAGCGGTCTTTCGCTGCTTTGCCGAGGGCAGCTCCGCATCAGATGGCTCCCGCATACTTTTCCTATGCGAACGTCCGGAGTCCATCGGTCTCGAATCCCTGGCTGCCGGATGGTGTGACCTGGTCGCCGAATAATCCTTCATCGGCGAAGCTGGCAAGATATCGGAGGTCACGCAGCCAAGGTGCGGTCGTGTGCGCCGGCGAGAAGAGGAAGCCTTAACAGTCTCTGCGGACTGCTTATACAACGGAGCGTCCCGAGCGACGGACGTATGCTCCGCTAAAGACACATTTTGTACCACAACATCTGGTCCCAGATGTTGTTGTACGAGAGAGGGGCCTCTCTCGCTCGCGGCCCGGCTGGACCTGGACGAGCTAGGAACCGGACTAAAAGGCTTCCTCCGTTCTCGTTCACTATCCGCCGTCACTGGGTGTGCATCTATTATTTTTATAGTGCTCGCATCACCCAAAATTTCCTCTTGGACCGCATCGGACGAACCCGGCTGCCGAACCATTCGGTGAATGGACGCTACACCGGGCGAGCTAGCGGACGACATTTGTCTAATCTCCATGAGCACTTTTGCCGCTAGCTCTGTATTTAATTGTGACGACGGACGCACACTTGAAGAAGATAACATGGAAACATCACCCTGTTCTGGTTCCTCTGAAATAGAAACTGAGAGAGTAGAGTGACCTTGTGGAGAAAGAGCCGGCATCGCTCTTTCTCCAGAAACAACATATCGTGACACACGTTTCCAATGTTTCTCATCCCAATGTTCACATACAGGACAGGGATTAATGCGAGAACACTGACTACAATTTATGCAATAATCATGAAAGTCAGAGGAAGATTTCTTCCTATTACAATTTGAACAAGTTCCCTTCATTGTGAAAGAACAACAATAAGTCCTAGTTACTCGCAAAAACCCCTGACACAAAGATACATAATAACATGATCCATTAATAAATGAAAAAACAATTGCAAAACAAAATAATTTTGAAAAAATATTTTTTCAGAGAAGCCCAAGTTGCTGAAAAGTAACGTTGAGCCCCGATGGATCCGATGGCAAAGTGTGGTCAAAAATTTTAAAATTATATAAAATAATTAATGAGACACTTTCGGATAATATAAATGTATCTTATAATGAGATAAACTACCTCAAAGGCAAACAGCCCCCCTCAAAAAAGGCTGTTGCCAATGAAAACAAACAGTGTAAACACAGAAGAAAACATGACTCCAGGCACTGAAAAAACTGGCCCGGAATCAGTCCTCAATTACACTCTATCTGATGCAAAACAGAGACTCCCAGGGGAGAATCTGCAGAACATCAGATGGAAGATGCAGAACACAAACGTTATACACCCATGGGTGAAAACGTAACTATGGGGAAAATAACAGAAAACATTCTGTAACCAAGCAACTCTCCCAGGGAATTTTTAGAAATGAAACTTCTCAAAAATATGCCAAAAGCATGGGAGAATTGCAAGGGGGGACTTTAGAAGGTTAGGGGAGAGGAAACACTGAATAAGCAGTGCAACAATTAGCAAGAATGACAACAAGAGGCGTTTGCCTCGAAAATAGGCAACTTAACATAATTTTAACAAAAAATTTTAAGTACAGCCCTGATTATTTTTTGCCACTTCTTTTTTCCTCTCCTCCTTCTATCCTCCTTAGAATCACATTTTCTCCAAGAATTACGTGTCTGGCATCCTTTAAACTGAGATTTACAAGCACAAAGATCAGTGAGATGTTGACTGATGAAGGGCCAAACAGAGAATGATATTTGGCGCCAATTTCGGGACGACTGCGTCACTGCGCATGCGCAGTAGAGTCGTACTATGGAGGTCCTTTAGGACATGATTTCTTTTTGTTTTGGATGCAAATTTTGGGGATTGGGGGGCAAAATTTGTGTTTGGCCCTGGTTTTTGTGGAGTTAGCACCAGCTAAGTCTGGGTCATTGGTACAGTATAAAAATATAGAGACGTTAGGATTCGAACCCACACAGCTGTCACAGTTGACAGGTCATGACCAAACTAGGATGTTCTCATCTAGACATCATACAAAAAGAAAGGATGTTCCATGTTATGAAAGAATTATTAAATAAGACAAGAATTTTGACAAAATATTAAGTTCTGTACCTTATAGTTTATGCATTCAATAAGAATAATAAGAGGAGTAGACTGTGATAAATGAATTTAGTCTCAAACTTTTGCGGCCATCACAATCGCCGATCGCAACCAAAACAGGGCTACTGGATGAAATAACTAGATATCACACGAGTCATCCTTCCAAGTTAAAATGAAATCCCTTCATAAATATGACCTGTAGACAATGCTAAAGAAATCTAGGTCACATGCCCAAGTGGCAGTAATGGCTGATTGATCGTGATCAAAATAGGACAGCCTCATTTAGACAGCCTCATTTAGACATCATACCGAGTCATCCTACCAAGTTACACTGAAATCGCTTCATAAATATGAACAGTAGACTGTGCTAAACAAATCTAAGCTTCGTGCCCATGTGGCTGGCACAGTTGATAATCATGACAAAAATCGCGACATCAATGCCGTAGCTGCGATGGGTGGTGTTAGAAACACGTTGGTCACAAAATTCTAAGGAAAAATATTTGGAACAACACAAGCATTGAACAGTGGCTAGACATCAATAAGATACACTTACATGCCAAATATAAAGTCATTCCATCAAGTATTTCAAAAGTTATTGAGGTTTGAAACTCGTTGGTCACAGACAGACTGACCGACCGACCGACCGACCGACCGACAGACAGACAGACAGACAGACAGACAGACAGACAGACAGACAGACAGACAGACAGACAGACAGACTGACATTGCCACTTATAGAGCTGCTAGTCGCAGCTAAAAATAGGACGTTCTCATCTAGACATGATACTAAGTCATCCTACCAATTTACAATGAAATCCCTTCATAAATGCAACCTGTAGACTGTGCTAAAGGAATCTAGGTAATGAGCCCCTGTGGCTGTCACAGTTCACTGAACCCAGCCAAAATTGGACGTTCTCATCTAAACATTATATGGAGTCATCCTACCAAGTTACAACAAAATCCCTTCATTAATATGACCTGTAGACTGTGCTAAAGGTTTTTTGGTTTCGAACCAGTGCAGCTGCCACGGTTGACTGATTGCGACAAAAATGGTATATTCTCGTCTTGACATGACCTCGAACCTGCACATGAAATTTAGTGATCATCGGATAAGAGATACGGGGTGTAGCCTGTGCTAAAGAAAAAGGGAACAGACTCCCATCGGTTCTGGAAATAGAAATTTTGAGTGGAGCCCCGAATCAGTGTTTCAGCTAGGGGAAAATAAATGAGGCTGTATAATGGGGTAACGAAGAGTCATTGCCACCACGGACCGACCATGGTTCGGCCCGTGGCAGGAAAATTTTTAATTCTGGGGTCCCAAAACCTCCATTTCTTTGCATCTGGGGGGAGGGGGTATTTTGAGGTTTTTCACGGCGATATTTGTGTAGGTTTTCACATTCCAAGAGCTGGTAATTGCATAAGAATAAGGAACAATGAGAAGAAATTCTGGTGAAAAATCATTCCTTTACACAATAAATTTCAGTGTAGTTGATTTGAGGAGTGCTATTGCACTCATGCTTTTTTGTGCTTCTAAGAAAATTGGAAACAAGAAGCCCATTTTCGCGCTTCTGTAATTTTCAAGAAAATAGATTCAAGTTTCCATTACACTAATTAAAACACACAAATGAGGTGTGAACAGTACACCTGCAAACTGTTCTGTCATTTTAATTAACGCTGACAGCAGAAGTCAAGTACATCTACAAAAGTTCATGCTTTTTCAACACATGCTTGTTTTGGGTAAATGTTGGAGTAATAAGATTGGTCAGAAAACAAAACTTCATATGATATTTACTACTGAATGAAGTTTTACAACTCGTATTACATAGTGCACATACTGACCAAACAAATCGCACAGTTTTGTGATGTGATGCATTTAACATTCATTGAGGTTATTGTTTACAGTTTGTCTAGCTTTTCATTGGGGGTTGATTAAGTTATGCAGGACTCATGGAACAATCGCGTCATCAGAGTACACTTCTTCAGTCATTTTTCTCTGACATTTATGTATGGAAATCTTCAAAAGAAGTCAGAAATGGCACTTTAACAATCTGTGAATCAATTATTTCTCAGGGATCGGGCAGGTCCAGGTGAATTTTAACATCTTGATTAATGTTTGGAAGGTTCCCTGGTGGGGAAATGTGGCCGGTTGACGGCCGCTGTGCCGGTATAGCGGAAACCCTGCAAAATGTGCATCCTCACAGAGGGAATTCACATTATGAGCTCCTTTGAAAAAATTTTAATCAGTAAAGTTAGTTTCATACCAGAAATGTAAGCATTATTGTGAGTAGCTTATGAGAAGATGATTTTTAAAGCATTTTAGGCTTATGGGGCATTAACATAGTAACTTTTTGGAAAAAAAATCTGAAGACTAAACTCCACCAAGATGCTTTGTACCAAATTAGTTTGCACTTGGCTCAAATGTTCTGAAGAAGAATACTCGGTACATGGAGCACAAGAAAAATAATGAGACTGCATTTTACCATCACCATCGATAAAAATTGTTTGGGGTGCATCTGATTCCAGTGGTCCTAAGGGAGCTTCTTCCCAAAAAACGATATTCTGGTCCATGAAGTTTTTGAAATATGAGCGTTTGAATTCTTTCTATTTTCAACTCCTAGGGTTCCCTTGGGGCAACCAAAAAGTTTTTTTTAGTTATACATGTAAATCAAGTAGTTATGACCCAATTATACCACATGCCAAATTTGGTACAAATCATCCCATCGGTTCATGAAACAGAAATTTGGGATGGAGCCCAAAATGGGCATGCTACCACAGACAGCCCAAATATTGACCTTCCAACTTGCTTTGAACAATTTCAATCCCCACCACTAAAGGAAGTTTCAAACCAAATATCAAAGCATTCTCAGTGGTAGTTCATGAAAAGAACTTCTCCGAGAACGAAGCGACTCTGAGAGAGTTCTTCACCTTACTATCCACGCGCGTGGATGTAGCTAGGGCTGCGTCACGTCTAACCAACTCCAAGTAGCCACTGAAGGGCGGAGTTATACGTGAACAAACTACTGCCCTCAAAAGAAATCACATTGAGGATCATATCCCGGAATTCCTTCTCTTGAAGACGTAATGATAACGCCTTAGTAAGGTGGATTACGTATGATAAAGCGTCTAAGTTAAGTCTATTAGACATTATTGTCGTTTCCAACATTGTGGTTGGAAAAGACATAGATGGCGAAAAAGATTATTACCAGTCTTAACCACACCGTCAAGACGCATATGAACTCTCGGTATGCCCTGTTCTGCCAAAATAAATTATTCCTATAAATGATAAAAGGCAGAATTGAGCATTGCGGACAAGAAACTAAACTATCATGCTTGGTAGCAGGCTTATATATATATAGCGTCGATAAATAATACACATGTTCTAATGACATTATTGGACTGTGTCGGTAAGTCAGGGACAATGTCCCTGAACCGATCCAAAATTCCATGTCCAATGACGCTATAAGTCTCTTATCCAACATTGCAGCAATATAGTCCGAAGGAACAACCACTGGAAGATAATGCCGGAAGAAATGTATGGCAGGTTCCGATGTTACGAAAGGGAAAACTCGAAATCGTCCGAATCCCTTTCGCCATCCTGTTGGACCCTATAAAGCGTTCGGTCGTCCGAACCTGATGCAACCGCGGACCGCACCGACCCAGCGCCGTCGGATAATTCCTGATCCGACCGAGAAACTGTCGATTGCTGGGATGCTGCGAAAAACTGTGCTAACTTGGATAGCACGTCCGTCACTGAGGCCTGTGGAGAAGCGGTCTTACGATGCATTGCCGCTGGAAGCTCCGTGATCGTTACCCCGTGCATACTACTATTATGCGAGCGAACGGAGTGTATAGGCCTCGTGTCCCTTGGCTACCGGATGGCGTGACCTGTTCGCCGTGGAATCACTGAATGACGAAACTGGTCGGATACTCGAGGTCACGTAGACAATGTGCGGTCGTGTGCACTGCTGTGAGGATGAGGAAGCATTATCGACAGTCTCTCGGACTGTCAATATAACGGAGCGTCCCGAGCGGCGGACATATGCTCCGAATGTAAAATATCTGAACCACAACATGCGGTCCCCTATGTTGTTGGACGAGAGAGGGACCTCTCTCGCTCACAGCCCGGACGGACCTGGACGAGCCAGGAACCGGACTAACAGGCTTCCTCCGATCTGTCCTCAATCTGCCGTCACTGGGTGAGTACTAAAGTTATTATAGTGCTCGCATCACCCAAATCTCCTTCCTAGACCGCAACGGACGAACCCGGCAGCCGAACCATTCAATGAATGTATGCTACACCGGGTGAGCTAGCGAATGTCACTCCGTCGATCCTACAAGGGACCTCTTAGGTGATAGACATATTCCATGAGCACTTATTGCCGCTAGCTCTTCATTAACTATGACGACAGAGGCACACTTTTGAAAGACATCTCCGTAACTTTGCGAACAAGAAACCAGAAATGCTTGGTAATAGCAAGCATATAATAATAAATATATAGCGTCGTTCAATAATTCGAAAGTTTGTGTGACATTATTGGACTATGTCGGAACTGAGGGACGATGTCCCTGAACCGAACCCAAAATTTCTAAGTCCACCAACGCTATCAGTTTTTTATCCGGCATCGCAGCATTCTGGTCCGACGAAAGAACCTGTAAAAGATCAAGTCAGATGACATACACAACAGCATATGTTGTTCCGAAAGGGAAAGCTCGAAATCCTCCGAATCCCTTTCGGTATCCCGTCGGACCGGATGAAATTTTCGGACGTCCGTACCCGCTTCCGCGGAGCGTCCCGACCCAGCATCGTCGGATAATACATTATGCGACAGATTCAGTTGTTGCTGGGATGCTGCGATAAGCTGTGCTATTTGGGATAGCACGTCCCGCCCCGAGGCCTGTGCAGTAGCGGTATTACGATGCATTGCCGCCGGAAGCTCCGTGCACGTTGACTCCCGCACACTTTCTTATGCGAACGTCCGGAGTCTGCAGGCCTCGAGTCCCTGGCTACCGGATGGTGTGACCTGGTTGCCGATGATTCTCTGACTGGCGAAGCTGACTGGATATCCGAGGTCACGTAGCCAAGAGCGGTCGTGTGCACTACCATGAGAATGAGGAAGCCTTATTGACAGTCTCTCCGGACTGACTATATGTCGGAGCGTCCCGAACGGCGGACGTATGCTCCGAATGCGAAACATTTTGTACCACAACATCTGGGGCCAGATGTTGTTGTACGAGAGAGGGGCCTCTCTCGCTCGCCGTCCGGATGGACCTGAACGAGCTAGGAACCAGACTAAAAGGCTTCCTCCGTTCTCCCTCTAATCCACCGTCACTGGGTGTGCATTTGGTTGATTTATAGTGCTCGCATCACCCCAAAACTCCTTCTAGACCGCAACGGACAAACCCGGCTGCCGAACCATTCGATGAATGGACGCTACACCGGGCGAGCTAGCGGACGTCAAAGGCCGTCGAACCTAATAGGGTCCTCTTAGGCAATTGGCGTATTTACATGAGCACTTTTCCGCTAGCCCTTCATTAATTGTGACGACGGAGGCACACTGTTGGAAGACATCACGGATACATCACCCTAATCTTGATCGTCTGAAATAGAAATTGATAAAGTAGAGTGACCCTGCGGGGAAAGGACAGGAATGTCCAATTCCCCACTAACATACCGTGACATACGCTTCCCATGTTGTCATCGAAATCATCACATACAGAACAGGAGTTAGTGCGAGTACACTGACTACATATAGAGTGATTATAAAAGTCAGAAGAAGATTTCCTCTTATTACAATTGATCAAAATCCTTTCAATGTGAAAAGAAAACAAAGTCCTAGTACTCGCACCAACCCCTGACAATCAAAATACATAATAATATGATCCATTAACATAGAAAAAATTATTGAAATCAAAATATTTTGAAAAAATATTTTTTCAGAACAGCCCAAGTTTCTGAAAAGTAACGTTGAGCCCCAATGGATCCCAAGCCTAAGTGTGGACAAAAATTTTAAAAATATTTTAAACAATTTATGCAACACTTACGAACAATAATAATGTATCTAGTTATGATTAAATTAACATCAAGATATCCCCCCTCACACAGAGGGCTGTTGTAAATGTGAACAATAAGTGTAAAAACACTAAAATAAGACTCCAGGCACCCAGGCCTGAAATCAGTTACCAATAATACACTATCTGATGCAAAACAGAGACTTCCAGGGAAGAAACTGCAGAACATCAGATGGTAGATGCAGAACACAACGCCTAACCACCCATAGGTGAAGACGTAAACATGGGGAAAAGAACTGAATTCATTCTGTTATACAGCTAAAACTCCCAAGAAAATTTTAGTAATAATAATTACAGAAAATATGCCAAAAGCATGGGAGAATAGCAAGAGGGGACTTAAAGGAAAGGGAGAGAGGAAAACACTGAACAATCAGTGTAACTTGATAACAAGAATGACAACAAAATGGCTGCTGCCTCGAAAATAGGTAACTTAACATAATTTCATTAAAAAGTTTTAAGTTACAGCCCTGATAATTTTCTGTCACACATTTTTCCTCTCCTCCTTCTATATCCTCCTTAGAATCACCATTTCACTAATATTTATGTGTCTGGCATCATTTTAACTGAGATTTACAAGCACAAATCAGTCAGATGTTAACTGATGAAGGGCCAAACTAAGAATGATTAACGGCGCCAATTTCGGAACGTCCTTGACACTGCGCATGCGCAGTAGAGGTGAAGTGTGGAGGGCCATTCAGGACATGTATTCTTTGGTTTTAGATGCAAATTTTGGGAATTGGGGGGCAAAATTTGTGTTTGGCCCTATATTTTAAGAGTTAGCACCAGCTATGTCTGGGTCATTGGTACAGTATAAAAATAAAGATATTTACTCACTTTTGTATCGAAAATTATCCACAATCCACATTGATCCTATTAAAACATCCCAGAAAGACTGAATTAAACTAATAATAGTTTTAAACTGAATTGGTAGCATGTAGAGACCAGTCAGAAGTGGCGTGTTGTTTTAGTCATGTTGTTTCAGTGAGGTACCCTCCAAGAGGAATGATATTTGTTTGATGCGCAAAAAATCAAATAACAAGACATGTTGTTTTAGCGTGATATGGATTCATCACAGCGTTGCTCTCTTTTCCTCTCTCTAAGACTAAGACAATAAATGTGTTGTTTCTCGTTCTCACCTTATTCCACGTGCACCCTAATGACTGGCTATTTTTGTCCATTGGCATTATGTCTACGCACCTCCAATATCATGGTCCAATAGCTGATAACTGCGGCTCATGAAAAACTTGGGGCGGGTTGTCCCAGTCGGTTTGGGGCAGGTTGTCCCATTCCCTGTAAAACGGGAGGTGATTCGAATCAGAATGAGAGGGTGGGAACGAATGCAGGAGTGTTAAGGTATGTGTGTAAGGGTGGGGTCAGGGTTGGCATCACCGATCTCCAAGTTTGGAAGTGGGGTGGGCAACACAAATTAGAGGGTAGGATTGAATCTGGGAATGAAGGGGGGGGGGGGGGGGAGGGGGGATACACAAGTCAAAGTGGAACTGATAACAAACTTTGTTATTAGTTCCACTTTGACTTGTGTACCCCCCCCCCCCCCCCCCCCCCCCCCACATTATATTATTTATTAATAAAACAGATACCAATATTTTTATTGAAAAATTTTTATTATTTTTTGTTTTAATCCGTTCATGACATAACGATAATAATATTATATATGATCAACAAGGAATACAATGCATTAACATCATGCATGTCACATGTACTCAAGAACAATGTCAAATTAGGACCACTTAAACTTTGAAAGAATCCAGTGACGGATTTTATACGCATTGACAGACTGAAAGTGATGGAGTCCCCCTCCCCCCCCCCCCCCACCCCTCCCCCAGCACTGATCTCGAAATGGAAAAATGTTCACATCTGACGTGACTATTTTACCACGCAATATTTTTGTTACTGAGTACCTGGACGACAGTGGTTATAACTTGGTCAAAACCGTCTTGGGTGACAAATCTTCCCAGGGATGCCCGTCCCGATACACGTGGTGTTAATCTTGAAATGGAAGTAAACAAGGCCACCTGACATGCAGTATGGGTTTGATAACCTCAACCAAATTATTGAAATTATGGAAACGAAAGTGACAAAATTAATCAAAATTTGGATCTTTGTTGAGGTAGATTGACAGGGTTTGAGGTGACTGGTTTTTAACCCACTTTGCCGCCGAAATGTTATTCCCTTTTTTCGCGATAGTGACATGTTTAAACAACGACAAACAACGCAAAACTTACCACACGACGAACAATTTTATTCAGGAACAACAGACTTCAAATCGACACAATCACATAAAAACTGCACTCATCATAATGCCTCTAAGGCTCTCGTAAGTCTTGTTTTTGTTAACAATAATCCTTTAAAAAAAGGGGCTGACGCAAAGTGTTTTTTAGCCGACGCAAATGGCCGTTGCCTCGGCATTTTTTTTGCCAAGGCGAATTTTCTGAATTGCAGGGGCTGCAAGCATCTATGATTGTGCTGTGTGAGCAGTCATGTTTAGTGTTTCGTGCCGAAACAGTTACCGCAGTTTTGTTTTTGAGAACGGACTTGGACTTTGAGATACGCATATCCCCGTTGTCGTGGAATAATGCAATGGGAACTGGCGACAATTCATGTGACAGTATATCCTTGATCTCCACGTCGCGCAAACTGGATTGGAGGCCCATTACACTCGAGTAAATCAGATTACTACCGAACACTCGAGTGTCACCAAATTTAATTGACTTAATCATCGATGACATTGTGACAACAGGCATAGATATGATATCATAGAATCCAGTGGGTAACCCTGCCTCGAATGTATGGATTTGTCGGAGACCAAGGGCTATTGCGTCATCCACATTGACTGCTGGGGGAGCAATCCTTCCAGTCGCAATATTCACCATGCCTTCAGGGTGTTGCTCAGGGTCCATTGGGTTTATAGCCAGCTCCAGTTTCTGTCGGATACCTTCGCGGTCCAATCAATCAGCGGATATTCAAGCTTTTGATTCTTCTTTGTGGTGTTCCTGAACAGTCATGACTGAGTATCAGATTCCCTCAATTGAGATATGTCATGTAATAGTTTACCACAAGCATGAAGGCTGAGAGCCCAAACCTTCAATGTTTCTGGCTTCAACATAATGCCGATGATGCCAGACTTCCCATGACCATAGCGCATGAATGTTGTTTCTATATACATGTCGCTCCAGATCCCATTCCACACGCCATCCAAATGTCTCATTACATGGGAACCTTTCAGAAATTGATGAAGAATATCTGGCGGTAGCCGCTCCATTGCTCTCAGGTAGAAAAACCATATCTGACATAATTGACATGACCAAACACAAAGAAATATGGCATCATTTGCTTCACTGCTGCTAGGTGAAGTGGCCAATCCTCCTCTCGTTCAGCCCTGACGTATTGCATTATGATGAACACTGGTTTAAAGAAGCAGTCCACCCACATCCTGGTTGTTCGACTCTTTCCAGGCAGATCTGTCAACTTATAACCCAAATCATCAAGACACTAGAAATTCTCGCCATCGAAAACATTTCTGAGCAATTCCTCAGTCAATAGCCGGAATGCCCGTATATTCATGGGGAACATTTTCCCTATCAACATTTTGGCCACTCCACCAAAGACTGACTCAAGAACCTCAGATAATCCCACATCAGCCATCAATGTACCGATGGCACCAACGAAACTCATCAGCACGTGCATCTCGCCTAACCGCAGTATCATATGACAAAACTTGTCAGGATCAGACCAGAGAACCTGCAGGGAAACTTTGTATAGTTGCTGATCAACTGTGAAGAGTGTGAACTCTAGTCTGGCTAACTGAGTGAGACGTTGCGAGTCCGACATTGCGGTAGCTATAGTTTCAGGATCAGCCGGTGGCATGTCATTCAATGGCAGATATACTGCATTTGTGGATGGCTCTGGAGACATCCCACTCTTGCGACACAATTTGATGTTGTAGCCATTGAAGTCAGGACAGCTATCCACATTGAGTATATCCTTGAAAAAGGAGAAATCAAGTTTGTCAGCCCTCTGCTTCGCCATGGTCATCCGTGGAAGCAGTTTGAGTGGTGGGATGGTTTTCCTGATGCAGTCAGTGGGGATGACAGGGTTTTTTTTACCACTGAACTTGGTTATTTCTAAACTGTAGTCTATGGCTTGGGCCATTGTTATTTTTTTAATTCTCGGTATCTTTGGCGAAATAAGCCCAGTTGCATTGCCAGATTGTGTCATTAAGACTGCTAGTGAATGTGTGCTTTGTTTGCCATTTTGTGACGAAATGTCAGCATCAAAGTTATCAGCAACGAATTGTATCATACCATCAGAAGCAACAGATATACCAGAACAATTCGTGCTGATTGAACAGCTGCCGATTTTTTGAATCGCAAAAGTTCATCATACGTACAAGAAACACCAAAGTCACTCACTGCTTTTATTAACTCTTTTGGAGTCGTGTAGCATAACAGCCAAAACTATCTGTAATGGTATGGCTACACCTTTAACAGCCGACGTCACAATATTGCATATTAACTTAGCAGGGAGGGTGTTGTCAACGCTCTTTATTTGTTGTTGTGTACAGATAACAATCAAATAGTTAGGTTTCGGCAACTTTTTGGGAAAATTAAGAAAAAAACAGAAATAGGGGTAGGGGTAAATAAATACCTATGGCCCTCTCAAATATATTCAGAAAACTTGTTAAAGTCCACTGTCCCTTAACCAGTATACTCACAGCTATCTTTTAAGATCTTAATATCAACAATCTACCAACAATTTCCAGAGTAAATGCTTTGAAAGTGACTTGATATTTTTGAAACGTAATTTCAGAAACACGATTTCGCACCATTTTTCGACTGAAAAATGATTAATCTCTGAAGAATGTCGTCCAAGTAAGCCGACGTTACCACGGCCGAATGAACTTGGAAGTATGACATTACCAAGTTCATTATTTGAGTGAAAGCCCAAGAAGCCAGGTTCAGACCGAAGTACATCACTCTGAACTGATAAACCTCTCCTTGCATGGCAAAACGCAGGTACTTTCTGAATGCCGGATGTACCAGGACATGAAAGTGTGCGTCCTTTAGATCTATGCTTGCTCTATAGTCGTCCACTCGAATGCTCGCTCTTACCAACCGAATGGTTTCCATATAGAACTTTGGAACTATGATCAATTTGTTTATCCAGCTCAAGTCTATTACCGGTCGGAATGAGCCATCTGGCTTCGGTACGAGAAACAGGTGACTGTCAAAACCTGGAGAATTTTGATTATTGACGACCTCTGTTGCTTTCTTTTATAGGAGAGTCTGTACCTCCTCAATGAGAGACTCCCTTTTGGAAGAATTCGCCGGTAGATTTGTCCAACGCAGACTTCTTGTAATTGGGGGCTTTGCTCAGAATGATAGCCGCAGGCCTGCCGAGATTACATTTCTCACCCACTAATCTTCCATAATTTCCATCCAGTTTTTCGCGAAGTTTGATAACCTTCCGCCAACTGGAAAGCAACAGAGGTCTAGACCATCACCTATACGCCTTGCGAGGCTTGTGGGAGGAGAAACTACGTCCTCCCCACGTAGAACCTTGTCCCGTCAGCCTTGGGGCGTCTCACTTATAGTCTTGATAAGACTTACGCCCCTTTCCCGAGTCGCTATATTGACAACCTCCTGAGTAACTGTAAGTGGGTTTGTTAGACCCTCGCGAGGAGTACCCTTTCATTGATTGGGAACTGGAACGACCTTGCCTACTTCGGCCAGCTGATGCATGTTTTTGAGACGCTGATCTCAGTGGTAGTGTGCTGGAAGCTTTTTTGGTAGCTTGTTCATAGACTAAGGAAAGATTGTTGTCAAACAGTGTGTGTCCAGATACCGGAGTGACTCAGTGAGAGCTTTTCACCCTGTCATCGATAATTGATGACGACGCAAGGGCTGCATCACGTCTAACCATCTCCAAACTTGCCACTGAATGGGCGGAGTGGTACGTGGCATACATAACTGCCGTGGAAAGAACTTTTAGCGAGGAATTAACATCCTCAAATTCCTTTCCATTTAGACGCTGCGCCAGAGCCCTGGTGACATGATCTGCGTAGAACATAGCATCCAGAATCACTCTATTAGATGAAATAGAAGATTACATCACATCCAAGTGTAAAATGAAGGATGAAGGCAAATATATATACAAATCCGCAGCCTGCTCACTGAGCTCGTTTCAATGACGGGTCATAAACTATGCTTTTGATGCAAAAAATAAGTTATTCAAGAAATTTATTTGCAAGTGTCGTCTGCCTTTCTTGCTAGGTAAAGGGTTATGCAGAGTTTGGGAATTCAGATGATAAATGGACTATTTCTATTATATCTTGTATGATAAAGCGGATGGAGCTGTGTAAAACACAATATTATAGATGACATGCTTGTATTGAAAGAACTGTAGCTAAAGAGATGTGCAAGGCTGGGAAATTTGGGGACAGTCAGTTTACTTGTTTGCTTCATAACAAAAGTTTTTATTCAATTAACAGAGATTTACTCTATAACCCATATGCAAAAAATGGGTCAAATTTGTACAAAAGGGATGATAAATGGTTTTGCATCTGACAATTACATGCAATTAATGTTATTCTATTAAACAGTCTCTAATTAAGTGTGATCCACTGTATTCTAAAACACCAAATATGACATGGTACTCACCGACAAGCAGTCCAAAGAGCTGCAGACCGAAATAAAGGAACAGTGAAATCCATGTCTGCACATGACTTACTTCGGTACTCTTTTTCATAACTGAAAATAATAGGAAAGAAAGTGAGCCAGTTCTGAGAGCAATCTAAACAACATCACATGTTAAAATCAAACAATCTATGAAAAGCCAACCGAATATTAAATTTTCTGTGAAGAGGAAAAATAATTAAAAAGTGTTATGTATTGTGATGTGAAATAAAACATGAGGACCAGGGAGTGGGTGGGGGAGGCTGAAGCACTCACCTGACAAAGCACAGACACAAGATTTTAAAATATATTTAATATATTAAGGGGAATGTAAATCGAAACAATATGGAGAATTACCAAATAGTTCACTGAGCAAAAACAGTTATTAATTCCAGATTGTGATGAATTTTTGGTTTATTTCCAATCTATGCCATAACTAATATATCCCGAGAGCTAGAGTTTTAAATATTTAATAAGTTCACTTTCAAAGAATATTTTTTCTAGGCTCTTATTTTCATCATGGTGAGATCCAACCTGGACAAAACCAACATCAGCAGTTACGTCTTTTTGATTATATATGAGGCCTGAAAATTTAATACACTGTACCACAAAGAAATAATGTTTGAAACTTTTTAAAATATGTTAATGAAGCTGGTATAAACAAAAACTGCCATGCGGAGTTTTTGTCAAGAGAGTATGGTGGATCATTTCAGTCAATAATGTCTTTTGTGACAGTATTTAACACATTACAAGTACCATTACATGGAAAACGACCCAATCCCAGGAAGACACAGAGATGATCCCAGAAATGTGATCTGACTGAAGTTTATTTTTAGGCAGCATGGTTTAGGTGTCCACATAAATACCGCTTAAATGTATTGCAAAGGAGAAATGTTAGGCCCCACAAAAGGAAGATCTCTTTTTCTCATGCCATTTTTTGTAAAATTGCATGTGAGCAGGTGGTTTTTTATTTTATTTTTGTGGTTATTTCTTTGCCATCAAAAGTTCATGTTCTTGGTTTGTTTTATGTTTTAGGCCTCATAGTCTACAGAATAGCATGGGTGGTGGTGTATTTCGTCTCTTGAGTGCACTTCTTGCACTGAAGGGACACTGACAAATTTGTCAATTTTATTAAGTTGGGTTAAATATTAGACATAAAGCAATTAATTGCACTCAAGGGACAAATTTATCAGTTTTAATAACTTTGGTAAAATATCAGACATAAACCATTTAATTTTTATTTTTTAAATTTGCATTGGTTATAAAAAGAGAGTATGCAGCAGCTAAAAGACTGTGTGGGAAGGCCTGAGAACAGATTTTCAATAACCTGGCTCAGTCAGGGGGAGGTTAAGTGATCACTTTTTGTCTGTCATCTGTCCATCGTGAACTTTACATTATCGATTTCTCCTCCTAAACCCCTGGGCCGAATTGAACCAAATTTGATATGCATGGTCTTTATCATATGTCAATTTAAGTTTGTACGAATAAAGTTGCAACATTCCATTGGGAGGGGGCGGGGAAAATGCTCCAAAATTCTAAAAAAATCTTTTTTTCATGAACAATGACTTGATATTTGGTATACAGCTTCCTTTTGAAGTGTAGAATCAAGTTTGTTCCAAAGAAGTTCGTAGAGCAATATTTGCCTTCGAAATGGGAGGGGCAAGATTTTTGTCCCCACCCAAAATTTCAATTTTCTGAACCGATGGTCTGGTTTGAACGAAATTTGGTATGTGGTATTATTGGGTCATAAGTACTTGATTCATGCAAAAAAAAATTCCCAGGTTCCCCAGAAGCTAAAAATAGAAATATTTTCAAATGTCCATATTTCCCAAACCACATGGAACAGAGAACTGTTATTTGTTATGAAGCATCCTTAGGACCAGAACCACTGATCAGAATCTTTTGATATTTGGTATACAGCATCCATAGGGGGATCATATACAAGTGTGTTCAAATTAAACCCCTCGGTTCATATTTGGGCTCAATGTGGGAACACAAAGTTTAACTTAGTGCAATATGAGGAAATGTCAGGGCAATATGAGGAATAAGCTTTAAAAATCTTCTTCTTCAGAACCACTAGTCAGAATCTTTTAATATTTGATATACATGTTACCAAGGTCAGATTCAAGTTTGTTCGAATCAAGTCCCTCAGTTAATATTTGGGCTTCCAATAGGGACCCGAATTTTAACTTAGTGCAATATGGGGAATAATCTTTACAAATCTTCTTCTTCAGATCAACCAGTCAAATTCTTTTCATATTTGGTACACCACATCTCTGGGAGGGTCAGATTCAAGTTTGTTCAAATCGGGTCACTGGGTTAATATTTAGGCTCTCTATTGGAGCCCAAAGTTTAACTTAGTGCAATATGAGGAAATGTCTTTAAAAATCTTCTTCTCTGGAACCACCAATTAGAATCTTTTGATATTTGGTATACAACATCTCCAAGGGGGAGAAGGGGGTTCAGATTTAAGTTGTTCAAATTGAGTCCCTTGCTTAATATTTGGGCTTGTTATGGGAACCCAAATTTTAACTTAGCGCAATATGAGGGAATTTCTTTAAAAATCTTCTTCTCCAGGACCATCAATCAGAGTCTTTTCATATTTGTATAAGATATCTTGGGGGATCAGATTCAAGTTTGTTCAATTCGAGTCCCTGGCTTAATATTTGGGCTCTCTTTGGGGGTGGGGGAGGGCTGGAGGTGAGGTTCAAGTTTGTTCAAATCCATTCCATAGTGTGTTTCCATAAAAATGATAAATTTAAAGTAATTTGTATATTTTTTATACTTACCAATGGCCCAGACTAGCTGGAGCAAACTCAATATTATCAAGGGCCAAACACAAATTTTGAATCCCCCAATCCCCAAAATTTGCATACAATACCGAAAATTAAAAGTCCTATCTGGCCCTCCATACTTTTACCATCTGTGCATGCACAGTAGTCACGAAGAGACCGGAACTGGCACCAACATCATTCTTTGTAGATGAGCATACTAAATAATAACTCAGTGGGGAGGTATGAGTGCCCACTCATGGGAGGGCCATCCCCGTCTGGGCCATTGGTAAGTATAAAAAATATACAAATTACTTTAAATTTATCATATTTTTATACTAATAACCAATGGTCCAGATTAGCTGCATCGTAAAAAGGTGGAGGGCCTAGGACTTAAGAATTAGCAGACCAAATATAGCTCCATAGGCTGCATTCCAAGGTGAAAGGAGATTAAATTTAAAAGGAATTACATGTATGTCTCTCTATACAATAATAGAGAAGAGATATCATAAATAAGGAACCATATCAAAGTAATTCCGTAATCTTAGCATGAATGATTATGCTAATTGGGTGTAACAAGCCCCCAATTTTAAGGCTAGTCTGGACTAAGCCCCTTAAATTAGGATGACGTATTCGACAGTGAGAGACTCAATTCCCACAAACATACGCCGTATATAAATAATAAACAAGCTGTATCTAGGATCAGTAATAATCTACAGACAAAACAGCTTCACTCATAGTTGCACACTCATCAAGCTGAAGGAGATGAAGAAATATCACCCCCCCCCCCCCCCACCCCATTTTTTGAAGGAATATTCTTCAAAACAAAGAAGGGAGCATTCTGGAATCAGTGATAAGCAGTACAAAACAATCAATATATACAGTAGAATCCTCTTAATTGAATATTCATTTTGCCAGTGAAAATTATTCAATTAACAGGAGTATACAATTAACAGGGATTTGGTCAGTTTCCTGTGTTCTGGAGGTAAACTGAGCATTTATTCTATTATATCTTGTTTGACAGAGCTCATAGAGCTCTGTCAAACAAGATATAATAGAATAAATGTCTGTATTGGATGTAGTGAGGCCAATAAGGTTGATAAATAAGGGGAATTTGGTGCATGTCACAGTAATTTTTTCGACATATTATAAAAATTTATATACAATTAACAGGAGTTTACTCTACAATCAATCCATATGCAATTAACAGATCAAATTTGTACTGAAGGTATGGTAAATGGTTTTGTGTTTGAAAATTATATTCAATTAACAAGGCTATACAATTAAGAGATATCCAATTAAGTGGGCTCCACTGTATTAGCCCAAGAGGCACCCAGTTATTAATTATTAATAATTATTGGTGCTTAACACCACTTCAGAAGCTAAGGCTATCGTGGCGATCCCAGTAATTAACAGCGCACGCTTCTAACGTATACCAGAGTCGGAATACGTAGATAGGTCGAAAACCGGTGATATAACTTGTACAAGCATACACTTGTCTAATTGAATCCCAATGGAAAGTATCTGAAGAGCAAACACGCTTCTAAGGCAACCAACAGGCGACCCCGTTCAGGTGTACAATTAATTCCAGTAATAAAACTCCAACTGAACCGTGCAAATATACAAGAATGTGTACCGTATCTTGTAGAAACCTGGATTTAGAACATGGAACGAGCTATGATTTACAGACTCATCACGGACCGTCCCCGAAATAAATCCTTATTTCCTAGGTCCGTAGCAACCAATGACTGTTCGGAGAAAGATGAAATCTCGCATGCACTCATCTGAATACAGCCTGTATCCACGGTATGACCGAGTGATACAGCTGTAAATAGGAACTGAAAGGAATAATATGCTCGAATATGACTTATAAACGAACAACCACAGGAAACAAACCAACTAAATAGTGGATGTGACCCAGCCACCAATCGAGGAGCCATGAAAGGCATGCATATACTTGAATGCATACAAGGCTTACGGGAAGAAAATTACGAATGAATAAATCATATCGAACCCCCCTCACCTGCAATACTTGAATCACTAGATAAGGCCGGCACAGTAATATTAAGGCTGGGGGGAGGGGGGGGTCGCTAAATAATTCCTATCGAACCCCCCACCCCCCACCCCCCCCCCCCCCCCCCACCCCCCATACTTACTTGAATCGCTCTTGTGTTAGTTATCAAATAGAATAGGAACTGCAGGGCTCCCTCACGTCTGACCAACTCCATAATGCCATTAAGGACGGAGAGAGACATGATGAACAATAATACACCATACTGACATAATATCCAGTCTCTAAGGTGGAAGTATAATCCACAGTAATAGATTG
Source organism: Pictodentalium vernedei (assembly GCA_031216915.1). Classification (NCBI taxonomy): domain Eukaryota; kingdom Metazoa; phylum Mollusca; class Scaphopoda; order Dentaliida; family Dentaliidae; genus Pictodentalium; species Pictodentalium vernedei. The sequence continues at coordinate 157,195,243 of CM062295.1, forward strand.
GATAGAAATGAAAAGGGAGACGAAAACAATGTTCCGATACCCGATGAACTCCTTACGTTCGGTCTGATATCAGGAAATATGTTCCTGAGAAGGAGTTAAGTATAGGCGTTTGAAGAAATGCTCATTAATCACAGGTAAATATGGCATCAACAATAGAGATTATCACCTCATATAACTAACACCAAACCATACCGGTAGGAAGAGAATAATCTCCTCTAACATACAGTATCAGCCTATCTGAAGCAGCTAAAGGTCTTCTTATATGTGAAGACAATAAAAAGGCTGATAACTGCGGTCTTAGAAGCTCACTAAGGAGACTTACAACGCTAGTCGCAGCTAATAAGTCTTCATCTCTGTGAAGACAGATATATAGGTGTAAGTTGTGACCTTGAAGGCTCACTGAATGGAGACTTACAACTATAGTCGCGCAAGGTAGGGAATGAAGAGCCACTATTTTAACAGCCCTAAATTCCCAGAGACAGTAGTCCCAAGAGATAATAAATTCAGTTATGTCACTGCATAATTACTGAATAAACATCGCTCATGATTCTAGCTAGGCTACAAGGGTGTAAACAATAAGACTCAAGTCTATGACACCTGGGAAAACGAACCGAAAAGCACTCTACCTTTATCGGTTTTATTCCCAAAAGACAGCGGTTAGAGCCTAGCTAACATAGCTTAGAAGTCTTCCTCTCCATTAAGACAGATATCTTGGTGTAGCTAGCGACCTAGAAAGCTCACCAAACAGAGACTTACAACCATCGTCGCGCAAGGTAGGGAATGACGAGCCGCTATTCTAACAGCTGTGATTCCCAAAGACAACAGTAATCTCAAGGTAGCTACACAGTTTTGAGTCTTCGTCTACGTAAAGACATATCTCTGTCACATGCGGCCTTTGAAAGCTCACTAAATGGAGACTTACAACACTAGCCACCAATTATAAGAAAAGACCGCTGTAACAGTACATAAGGTTACTATGGCGTCCACAATGGCATTAAATGTCTTGACGCCAAGGAATACAACACCGAGAGGGAAAAAACATACTTATTCCCTCTAACAGCTCTATTCCAAACAAGACAGCTGTCTCAGCCTATCTATGCACTATCCGTCTGGCTTTGGGACGAGAAACAGGGGACTTGAAAAAACCAGGAGAATATTTCAACGACCTCTATTACTTTTCTTCAATAGGAGAGCCTGTACCTCCACATGGAGAGACTTTCTAGGAAGAATTTGCCAGAAGATTTGTCCAACATGTACTACTTGTAAGTGGAGCTTTGCTTGGACTGATAGCCGGAGGCCTGCCAAGACTACATTCTCATCCACTGATCTTCCGTAATTTTCATCCACTTTTTGCGAGGCTGATAACCTTCTGTTAAGTGGAAAGCAACAGAAGTCTTTCTCTTGATGACCTCTATTGCTTCCTTTAATAAGAGAGCCTGTACCTCCGGCAGGAGAGACTCTCTTTTGAAAGGATCCGCTGGAAGATTTGTCCAATGCGGACATCTTGTAAGTGGGGGTTTTTGCTTGGAATGATAGCCATAGGCCTTCTGAGACTACACTTCTCACCCACTGAACTTCCGTGACTTCTATCCAGTTTCTCGCGAAGATTGATAACCTTCCGCCAACTGGCAAGCAATAGAGGTCTTGCCCATCACCTGTACAACTTACAGGAGGAGAAACTACGTCCTCCCCACGAAGAACCTCGTCCCGTCGGCTTAGGTGCGGCTGACCTACAGTCTGGATCAGACCTGCGCTCCTTTCCCAAGTCGCTATACTGACAACCTCCGGAGTAAGTATAAGAGGGTTTCTTGTACCCTCGCAAGGAGTTCCTTTTAGCTGATTTTGAAGTGGAACGGCCTCGCTTACCCCGGTCTGCTGAAGCGTGTTGTTGAGACACAGACTTCAGTAGAAGTGCACTGGAAGCTTTCTTTATAGCCTGTTCATAGACTAATGAAAGCTTGCCATCAAATAGAGTATGTCCGGAGACCGGAGCGACTCGGAGAGAGCTTTTCACCTTGTCATCTCTAAGTGATGACGACGCAAGTGCAGCATCACGTCTGATCAACTTCAAACTGCCACTGTCAGGGCGGAGTTGTACGTGGTATAATGACTGCCCTGGAAAGAACTCTAAGCGAGGAGCAAACATCCTCAAATTCCTTCCCATTAAGACGTTGCGCCATAGCTCTTGTGAGGTGATCTGCGTAGGACATCGTGTCCAGATTCGCTCTATTGGATGAAATAGCACATTCCATCACTTCCGAGAGTATACTGAATGATGCAGGTAGGGACATATCTAAATCCCCGGCCTGCTCATCTAAACACAGAGGAGCTCTCTGGAATCTTCTCCAACAGTTTTAAATGAACGTGGTCCAAGGAATGGTATATTTATTGAAGATGTCAATAAGAAACCGCCTTCCTCTTAGCACTAGAGAGGTTGAATATGACGTTGTTAACATGGCCGAAGGCCTCCGACGAGACTGTTTTGGGAAGGAAAGAATATCCTCTTTCCTCCGCACGAAATCTGTGTCCAGAGACAACAGCGGTTTCTCTCTGGTACTCGCAACTTGCTGATAAGGTGGAACAAAGTCTGGATAGTATTGATGAATAAAATTCATCGCTACCATATGCTGTTCCGAAAGGGAAGGGTAATCCTCTTCCTTGTCCCTTTCACCATCCAACTGATTCAGCTGTGACATTCGGTCCATCGCATCTGCGTGTGCAGATGACTGAACTGACCCAGCACCGTCCGACAGCTCACCACTGGAGTCTGCGGTAGGCTGCTCTTGCACTAGCTGGGATGCTGCGATTAGCTGTGCAATCTGCGCCAGCAAGTCCGTTACCGAGGCTTGAGGAGTAGCGGTCTTCTGTATTTAAGCTGCTCGCTGCTCTTGGGACAAAGATCCGGCCATAGATCTCTACTCCGAACGTCCCAATGATTGAAGCATCGGATCACTAGCTACCGGATGGGCCGACTTCATGGGCGAAGACTGGATACCTCCTCTGGCTGCTGGATATCTGAAGTCGGGTAGCTAGTATGCGATCGTGTGTGCTATATCTGCCTGAGGAAGAAGCCGTAACTGTAGCCGACGTCGGCTGCAGTTTAGAAGGAGCGTCCCGAGTGGTGAGTGGGAACGTTAGCTCCTAAACAGGCAAGTTTATCAAACAACATTTGGCCCCAAATGTTGTGGGTTAGAGAGAGGGCTCTCCCGCTCGCGGTCTTTTCAGACCTCGGCAAGCCTCCCTAAGATAAACTTGCAGGTTCCTACACAGGCAAGTTTCTCAAAACAACATTTGGCCCCAAATGTTGCTGGGTTAGAGAGAGGGCTCTCCCGCTCACGGTCTTATCCGATCTCTCCGAGCCTCCCTAAGAGAAACTTGTAGGCTTCCTCCCTATTTCTGTCATCGCTGGGTGAGCTTTAGTTTTTTGAGGTGCTCACTCTGCCCAAATCTACACTTCCCTCAACCGCAACAGACTTACCCATTGTCATGGCTCCGACAAATGGTGTAACCGCTTCACCGGTCAAGCTAGCTGCTTGCAAAGGATTAAGAACACTAACTAGAGGCCTTATCCCTTGCTTATATTCATGAGAACCTTGCAGCTAGCTCTATTTTCTCATCAGAGCGCGGCGACGGTAGCATACTTGGATGGGTGTCACAATAAATCACCATGTTCTTGTTCCTCTGAAAAAGAAACTGAAAAACTTGAATTATTTTGCATGAGAGGTCCGGCACAGGAACCTCACCGCCAACGATGTACGGCGAGACCCGTCTCCAACGTATGTCATCCCAATGTACACAAGTAGGACAAGAATCCACAGGAGAGCATCGACTACAGGCAAGGCAAAAGCCTTGCATTTAGAGCAGTAAGCTTTGATAATTACAAAAGACAAAGTCGATAGCACTCCTACAAACTCCACAACAAAATATATGATAAAGGTACATGAATAATAGCAATCAAAATTAAATTCGAAAAAATTACAAAAATTTTTCGAATTTTTATTTGAGAAAATGCCTAAGTTCCCAAAGGGAACATTATGAGCCCAAGGGCATCCCGATTGAGCCTAAATGTAGACAAAATCCAAATTTTATGAGCTACACAACCAGAATAATAATCAATGTATCCTACAGTACTTCTACAGTAATATAATATAAAATACTACAAAAATTTGAGGATGTTGCCAATGTAAACAACGTCAAAGGAAAAAAACAGAAACAAGACATCAGGCACACAAAAAGGCCCAAAGTCTGTAACCAATTTAAATGCTACCAGATGCAAAGCTAGATCTTCATACAAAGAAAAAACGATACATCGGACAGAAGATGCAAGACCAAAATGACCTAACACCCCTAGGGTGAGGACGTAACCATGGGGTCAAACAGAATAAACATTCTGTAATACATGTTAAACTCCCAAGAAATTTAATAAAAAATTTCAATAAAAAATAGCCAAAAAGCTTAGGAGTTTAACAGGAGGGGTTCATGGAAGGATAGGGAAGGAACACTTAAACAGTGGATTAGTCATTATCAAGAATGATGACGTCAGGCATGTGTCCCAAAAATGGGAAACATGAAATAATTTTTATAATTATTATAAAGTTACAGCCCTGAATGTTTGAAACCACCGTTGTTCACTTCCATCATCCATTTACAGCCTTGGATCCACCAATTCTTGCATTGATTTGTGTCTGGCATCCTCAAAAAAGGAGATTTTAAAGCACAGATGTCAGATCATTGTTACTGACTTTAGGGCCAAACAAAGAATGATGTTTGCGCCAATTCCAGTCTCTTCCTGACTACTGCACGTGCGCAGATGGTAAATGTATGGAAGGCCAAACAGGACTTTTAATTTTCGGTATTGTATGGAAATTTTGGGGATTGGGGGGTTCAAAATTTGTGTTTGGCCCTTGATAATATCGAGTTTGCACCAGCTATTCTAGGCAATTGGTTATTGGTATAAAAATTTTGCTTTTCAAACTACAGTGACATAATTATCCTTGGAAGTTTGGCAGTGCTTGTCTATTGCTGATAGAGTTGGAAGCAGTCAGGAAGACCTATGATACTAATCATCTGACATGAACACCAGAGTTATGATTAGTTTCATGACTTCATTCCTCTGTATTGTTGATGAACCCAGGGTTTCCGCTTTTCCGGCACAGCATCCGTCAAACGGCCGCATTCCCCCGCCAGGTCACCTTCCCGACATAACAGAATCTTTGAAATTCGCATTGATCAGCCAGTCCCCCGACAATACATTTAGTTCCTAGCTTGTAGAATTGCCATTTCTAAACTTCTTTTGCCAATTTCCGTACTCATATTTCATTGAAAACAAAACGCATGTCCGTTTCAGCGTTCTGTGGCAGCACCTGGAGAGTAATTGATTTCAAAGCATTTTTTCAACATCAAAGACATCAAACAATAGTAATATCGAGTATTGTTATAGAAATGATATATAATCCCACTCGCGTGACATTCTCAGAGACAGTCCGTGAACCAGGAAAGACTTCCAGAACTCTCCGGAACCTGTTCCAGCTGTGAAGACGAATTCCACCACTCTGAGGCCTCATGTGACCGGGATTAATCAATTGGAATCAGAGAACACAGAAGTCAAGAAGACCAGCCTCTGTATTTTTTCGACTTGAGAGAATCAGGAGTTCAGAAATTCTGCACAGATTTAAATTCGGTGTGTTTGTCGGGAAAAATTGGTAAGATCCAAGCTATTTTACCCGCAATGTTTCTCTAAAGTAGAGATTTACCGAACCCAAGTCTACTTTAGTATTCACTTTCACAGTGGCCGCAAACGTCAAAATTTGTACCATGCACATGCAATGAGATTTTTGCGCAGTGCTTGTGTCTGCGAAAATATCTCACAAGCGTCGTTTAGCCCCTAATTTAAAATTGAATTTTTAAATTATGGGCGAATCTTCCCTTCCTACTCACACTTTCTATTTGCCCTGAATGTTTAGTCCCAATGAAAAAGCCAAGGCTTGACAGTTTTATTCGGACGAAACACCCTGGGCGAATAGAAAGTCACGTATACTACGAATTATTTTTCGATTGAGCAATCATTTTCTCTTATTTTCGTCTTATTCATCAGAAATTACTGGCTGTCAATGTGTAAAATCAGACAGATATATTTCCGTGAAAAGACGTAAAATATCCTCTCAGATGCAAGGAAATGGGGGTTTTGGGATTCTGGAATTCAAAATTTTGCCGAACCATGGTCGGCCCATGGTACCGACGATCATCGGTCGCCACACGGACGGCCTCACTCCCTTTCCCCTAGCGGAAACCCTGATGAACCATAACTAAACTGTCGTGTCATTGGAGAGATTTTCTCAGTGTCTGGGCCAAACACACTCTGCATAAATTCACTGATTTGTATTGTCGACCATAGTTTATGAAAAACTTTTCATCCCAGGATATATCAAGATGACTGTTTTCTGTTTACATCAGCTTCATTAACATATTTACTAAACTTTCACTATCAGACCTGGCATTCTTTAGGAGTGCAGGAGTGCTGCACGCCTACTGAACGCCTAGAAAAAACTGAGGAGGGCAACTTTTTTGCACCCCTTGATTTTCTGGAATGTCACACATGTTTGGGACTGCCTTTAAAATCTATTATCATTTCGTCCCCTGAGTTCCAATGTGTTCTATGTGCCTACTGGCACATAGAACACATTGGAACTCAGGGGACGATTTGTCAATGTTGCATTGATTCACAATAATTCATGACCCATTCTGTGTCGTATTTCAATACATTTTGAGTGTAGAAGACAGTCACATAAGAATTGAATGCAACATTTTGAATAATGAGAAGATGTGTGTGCCAATTTTTTCCACTATGTAGCTGAATGTAGTACAATTTTTCAGTCACAATATTAATACACTGAAGTGAATATAACCAAAATAGCATACAAGTTTTTGCACTGAAAATTTCTGGTGCAACTGCACTCCCAAGCAATCTGAGGAGGGCAACTGTTTTGCACTCCTTGATTTTCTGAATTGCAAGGCCTGCACTATTATTTCTTTTGGGATACAATATAGCAAAATTTCAGTTCTCACCTCATAAAAAGAAATGTTGACACTGGCAGTGTAGAGGATGTACCTCCCAACAATGAGATTAAATGTCTTTAAAAGTGAGTTTAGGAATATTTAGATTTTAAAATAATTTTTTGGAGACCTCAGCATATCCTTTTTATGCCTTTACCAGGGAACAAAATGACCGGGATCGCATCGCAAAATGCGATGCAATATCCACACATAGCAATACAACTTTAGGTCTATGAATCGCAAAGCGCCAATGCAAATTATGAGGCCGGATTAATTTATTTTGAAAAATCTTTTTAACTTTGTACGCTGTTGTATTCACCAGCGGGGAACCCGGAAGAGTCTCCATGTCATTCATTTGTTCAGACCCTCTCTAAGAGACAATTGTGCTGTACACATGCACAGTTGCGCCTGTTACCAAATATTGAGCGGGATTTTCCAAAACGCACACGTTTTGGGAAATCTCTGTCAATATTTGGTAACAGACACAACTGCGCATGTGTACAGCTAAATCGATGGAGCAACTACACTTTTGATTCATGGGATTATTTATCCGAAAATCGAGGTAATTTGAATGCTAAAATTTTAGAGAATAGTATCAACTTTGGAAGTTCCTAATTTGTAGGATCTTTGATCTGTTCGCAATCTGAGTTGTACTCCTTGCAAATGATTATTGAGGTGTGCATAAAATTGCTCGCCCCATTTTAAATGCAGGTACGTTTAGGGGCGCGAGCGCAATGGCACACCTTTCCTGCATAGGCCTGAATCCCTAAGAAAGTTGATTCATTCCTCTCTCATCACATAACATTTTATGCTCTCAAAATCAACCAGAATGCGTCTCCTGCCCTCTGAAATTTCAAATTTTTCCGGGGGAGGCACCCCGAACTTCCAACCAACGAGGGGGGACACCCTTCTCATGCTCGCCCCCAGCAAAACGCTTTGCGGTTCCGACTTCGTGTCATCTGCTGTGACCGTCAAGAAACAACTGCGATGCAAAATTTTCAAAACAATTTGCTCCCTGCTTTACCCAATAAGATTACTCACAAAATCATTATGGGGAGTACTTGTTTTATTTATTCTATCCATCCGAGAAACAAATCAAACCTGGACAGGAGCCAGATTTACCAATGTTTCCAATAACACTGCCATTGAGAACTTTGAATTATGAATATTAATGAGCTGTTCAATGGTAATGAAGATGTGTGTAAGCACACCCGTCACTTTTGGTACCAGTTTAAATGAAAGTGTCAATGACATTGTAGCTCAACTTGTTTAAGACATGTACATTTATAGTGTGTGACACAGCAATGACAAACATCTAGGTAATGACCTGATGACAAAGGTACATGTAAAGTATTGTAACGGTCCGTACATAAATGCTGACAGTAGCCCGTAACAAATATATAGGTAAAGTATTGTAAAAGCGGGGTGACAGTTAGATGCTAAACTAGAAAAGAAATCTTTGAGTCCCAGAGTGGGTCTGACTGAACCCAAAAATATTTGTTCTCATATCACAGTGATAACAAAGGCACCCAAAAACACTCATTCCTGTTACAAGGTGATAACAAAGGTACCCAAGAAGTTTCGTGAAGATCAGTTCATAAATACAGACTCTAGCCCGAGCCGTATTGACATGTGCACTTACTGTGTATAAGTAGCACTGAACAAGTCAAAGTTCATCTAATTTACATAATTTCTGCACGAGAAAAAAACCTGTATTATATGTGATGTATTCCATGTTACTAAACATTCCTACAAAAAATTTATTCAAATCAGAACTTTCATACAGAAGTTCTGTACAAAAAACTGATTGCACTAATTTTGGTACAAAAAGGATGCTGGTGGCCATCTTGAATTTTGGACTGCACCCAAAAACACTCGTTCTCGTCCCACAGTGATAACAAAGGTACCCAAGAAGTTTCGTAAAGATTGGTTCATAAATACGGCCTCTAGCCTGAGCCATATAGAAGTTCTGTACAAAAACTGATTGGACCTAATTTCGGTACAAAATGGCCACTGGCAGCCATCTTGAATTTTGGACCACACCCAGAAACAATCGTTCTCATCCCAAGGTGATAACAAATGTACCCAAGAAGTTTTGTGAAGATCGGTTCATAAATACAGCCTCTAGCCCAAGCCGTATTGACACATGCACTTTCTGTGTATAAGTAGCACTGAATAAATCAAAGTTCATCTAATTTGCATAATTTCTGCTCGAGAAAAAAACCTGTATTATATGTGATGTATTCCATGTTACTAAACATTCATACAGAAATTTATTCAAATCAGAACTTTCATACAGAAGTTCTGTACAAAAAACTGATAGCACTAATTTTGGTACAAAATGGCCACCGGCAGCCATCTTGAATTTCGGACCGCACCCAAAAACACTCGTTCTCGTCCCACGGTGATAACAAAGGTACCCAAGAAGTTTCGTAAAGATCGGTTCATAAATACGGCCTCTAGCCCGAGCCGTATTGGCATTTGCAGTTACAGTGCTGAAAGAAACATTAAATAGATCAAAGTTAGTCTAATTGGCATAGTTTGTGCTCGAGAAAAAAACCTGTATTATATGTGATCCCTTGGTAATAAACATTCACACAAAAAATTATTCAAATCAGCACTTTCATATGGAAGTTCTGCGCAAAAATCTGATTGCACCTAATTTTATACAAAATGGCTGCCATCGGCCATCTTGAATTTCGGATCAGACCCCAAAACACTTGTTCTTGTCCCATGGTGATAACAAAGGTACCCCAAGAAGTTTCGTAAAGATCGGTTCATAAATATGACCTCTAGCCCGAGCCATTTTGGCATTTGCAGTTACAGTGCTGAAAGTAACACTAAATACATCAAAGTTAGTCTAATTTGCATAATTTGCGCACAAGAAAAAACCTGTATTATATGTGATATATCCCATGGTACTAAACATTCATACAAAAAATTATTCAAATCAGCGCTTTCATATGGAAGTTCTGCGCAAAAATCTGATTGAAACCTAATTTTGTACAAAATGGCTGCCAGTGGCCAACTTGAATTTCAGATCAGACCAAAAAAAACTCGTTCTCATCCCACGGTCATAACAAAGGTACTCAAGAAGTTTCGTAAAGATCGGTTCATAAATACAGCCTCTAGCCCGAGCCGTATTGAATTGTTGACGGACAGACGGACGACTGGCCATGGCAAAAGCTCAATTTTGGCTTCGCCAAAGTTGAGCTAAAAATGGCACTGTTAGTGTAATCCTGGCTCTTATCAGCGGTCGTAAGACACATGCATTTTTCTTCACAAACCTTAACTGGGAAGGCAAAAATCCAGATTTGAATGGGCTCTATAAACTGTTGAAGCAAATGTATATTGTTGATGCAACATCAATTTGCTTCGACCATTTTTTGGCCAAGGCTAGTCTTCCTAATTGACAGGGCTGCATTGGTTTTCTGAGGCCTTATGGCCACACAGTTCAGGACACCACCTGTGCATTAAAATTCAAATTGCTTACCAAACAGTATTAAAGTATAAGAATAGTTTAATAGAGACTACAGGGAGTGGATGAACATGATTTCATGTGACTCTTTGTTCTAAGAATTTCTTGGGGTATACATGCAGTTGCTTATTTAGGTACCAGTTTTCATGTTCTCTGTTCATTTCAAAAGTAAAATTTCTTTGTCTTCGTATGTTTCTTCCACTCCGAAACACATTCACAACTGGAGCCCCCATGACACAAATTTTCCCAATGGAATGGGCCCTGAACACTTTCCCAAAGAATGCAGAAGAACCCCTGTAATATATGTTATTCGTCAAACATAAAGGACTTTGCCACAGTGACTTGGGAGAAGATATAAAAAGTATTATTTCCATTATCCATAGTGTTAAAAATAAGGAGGCTCCATAACTCCCCTGAATGTGATCCACGAGGCTTTAATCAAACCAACATATGAATCAACCTTATAAGGTTAATAAATATCAAATATGAAAGCTTATGCTGCAGTAGTTTGAGAGATTTTGATATTTTTACCTATTATCTATGGTATTAAAATCTGAGAGTCCATACCCCTCCCCCCACCCATTTGCCCCCAAGGGCTTGTTTGGAAAACAAACACCAAAATGGAAATCATCCTGACAATGAAATCAAATATAAAATATGGAGGCAATCGGAACAGTGTTTTGTGTTAACTTTTTTATCATGTTTTCTCCATTACCCACAGAGTTAAAATTGGAGCCCCATAACACCTCTAAATATGCCTCATATGGTGTACCTTACCAAATTTGTGAAATTCCCTTCCAAATATGTTATGTTATGCATTAAATAGGAAAATGTTTCAAATGTTGGCTTGGGAGAAGGAAGATTTTTTTTTAATGTGTTTCCCAATCACAACAAATTTTAAAATGTGAGGAACCCTTTTGAGCTGAAAATATTAAGGGGTTTTCTTGATCGATTAATCACATGGATTAACCTTGGTTAACCGATTAATCACTTGTCCAAATAGATATCTGAATAATTGCCATACCGTTGATGATTTACAGCATGAACCCTTTACCCAAAGTAACAAACAAAACCGACAAGGCCTATATACAAAAATCTCCATTCAAATTTATTATGTTTTCAATTTTTGTCTCAAAAACATAGCTTATGACCCCTCATTGGAACATGCTTATTTAGCTCATTCCAATGAGGGGTCATAAGCTATGTTTTTGAGACAAAAATTTAATTTTTTTAGTAATGCATGAATTTATTTTGCAAGTATCGTCTGCTACCCACAATGGGTAAAGGGTTAAGAATGACCATTTCCAGCCACTGATACAGTATGATGATCAAGCAAGTAAACAAGTATGTCATCACGTAACTTGCATGCTTTACTCTGTCTCATATAATTGATATGAGTCAGTGTGACAACATGGGCCTGTTTTGGAGCAAGTTTTTTCCTTTGTTAACCTATATAATACAATAGTTCAAAAGTAAAGGTTAATCGATCAATTACTTTTTTGATCGAGCAAGACGTTGATCACTGGTTAATCGATTAATCGGTTAACCGTTTCAGGTCTAGTACCTTAAAATCCCTAAATTTGCTGTGAATGAGTTGAACAGACTTTTCCACAATTCCATAAAATTTCTATCTATGATATTGGTTCAATAATTTTGAATAAGAAGAGTGATCACTATAAGGAAGACCACAACGACAGTGGATTGCAGGGAACAGGAATCAATGACTCTAGTTGGAGTTTTTCAGGTGTTTCACGAGTGCTGTATATAGGAAAATTCCAAGAGTCACTGATTTCTGTCCCTTCTACTCTACCAAAGCTGTTTTCTGTATTTATACCAGGATTAATGGGTAGAGTACTACATTATTTTTCAAAGGTGATTTGTAACATGAGTATTTTATTTCAAAGATACCATGCTACCAGCAAGAGGAGCCACAGTTTAGCAAGATATTTTTCATAAATAAGTGTTTTACAGTGGAGCCCACTTAACTGTATATCTCTTAACTGAATAATCCTGTTAATTGAATATAATTTCCCAACAAAAAAACATTTACCATACCTCCAGCACAAATTTGACCTGTTAATTGAATGTAGGTCATAGAGTATACTCCTGTTAACTGAATAAAAAATCTTATAACCTATTGAAAAATTATAAATTTAAAGTAATTTGTATATTTTTTATACTTACCAATGGCCCAGACTAGCTGGTGCAAACTCAAAGTTATCAAGGGCCAAACACAAATTTTCAACCCCCCAATCTCCAAAATTTGCTTGCAAAACCGAAAATTAAAAGTCCTATCTGGTCCTCCATACTTTTACTCTCCGTGCATGCGCAGCCGTCAGGAAGTGACTGGAATTGGCACCAACATCATTCTTTGTAGAAAAGAGTACTACATAATAACTCAGCGGGGAGGTATGAGTGCCCACTCATGGGAGGGCCATACCCATCTAGTCCATTGGTAAGTATAAAAAATATACAAATTACTTTAAATTTATAATATTTTTATTCTATAATCCAATGGCCCAGACTAGCTGAATAGTAAAAAGGTGGAGGGCCTAAGACTTCAGAATTAGTAAACCAACATAGTTCCAAGCCTGTAATCCAAGGTGAAAGGAAATTAAATTTGAAAGGAATTACATGTATGTCTCTCTATACAGTAACAGAGAAGACATATAAATAAGGAGCCAAACTCAAGTAATTCCGCATTCTTAGCATGAAGACTATGCTAATTTGGATGTAATGAGTTCCCAATTTTTAAGGTTAGTCCAGACTAACCCCAAAAATTAGGATGGTGTATTTGAGAATGAGAGGATATCCCCCACAAACATATGGCATATACAATAAAACACAAGCTGTACCCAGGATAAAATTACAGACAAAACAACTTCACTCATAGTTACATACTTATCAAGCCGGAGGAGAGGTAAAAAATCCCCCCCCCCCCCCCACCACCCTCCGCCCCCGTTTTGAAGGAATCTTCAAAAAGAAAGAGGGGAGCACTCTGGAATAAGTAAAAGCGGTACAAAATAACAGTATAAATATTTGTCAAACAGGCACCCAGGTATTAATTATTATTAATAAACTGGTGCTTAATGCTACTTCAAAAGCTAAGGCTATAGCAGCGATCCCTGGTAATTAATATCGCCCACTTGTAACATATACCGGAGTGGGCATACGCAGATAGGTCAAAAACCGGTGATATAATATATAACATACACATGTCCAACAGAATCACAATGGACGATCTCTGGAGAGTAAACACACTTCGGAGGTAACCCACAGGCAACCCCATTCAGGTGTACAATAAATTCCAGAAATAACATTCTCCGACGTGTACTATGTGATATCCTTGTTCCTAGAAACGTGCGAATATATGAGAGTGTAAATCAAGGTGTATTCGATTGGGTACCGAAATTAATAGAAACCTGGATCAAGAAATGGATCTAGCTATGATTAACAGACTCGGCACGAACTGCCCCCGAAATAATTCATTGTTTCTAAGGTCCATAACATACAATAATGTGTCTGCCTAATAATGCATTTATTATGCACGTGAGCACTGAAATCCCGCATGTAATCATCTCAATACCAGTTAACTGACTAGACAGCCACCCAGGTACCCAAAGGCTAGCAATTTATTAATGATGAATCATATGCTCGTATATGACATATAGACGAACCACAGGAAACCAACCAACTAAAAAGTGAATGTGCCCATGAAGTCGCCATAGAACATGACCTAGCCGCCAATCGAGAAGTTATGAAATGCATGTATGTACTTAATGCGTATGAGGCTTACAGGAAGAAAACTACGTCTTGCCCGATAATCGCCTCATTGGTGGTGGTGGGGGTAATTCAAAATCATATCGAACCTCCCTCACCCGCATTACTTGAATCGTTCTTGTGTTAGTCATCAAATAGCATGGGAACTGCAAGGCTCCCTCACGTCTGACTGACTCCATAATGCCACTAAGGGCGGAGAAGGACGTGAAGAATAACTACTTACCCTGATAAAGAAGGTCTTCTCGTGGAGGAAACTTCCGAGGAACGTCCCATAACAAACACCTGAGAAGAGTGATCGAAGGTTTCTGTGACAGAGGTGCTACTAGCAGGATTTCGCAACAAGACTGTTTGATCTTAGCAGAATCTGCTGAATCAACGGAGTTGGAGGATACGCATATCCTATCATTCCGTCCCATGAGATCAACAGAGCGTCTACTACGTACGCTCGATGATCTGGGCATGGCGACACGATTGTGGGTAACTGATTGTTCTGGTTTGTCGCAAACAGATCTATCATGGGACAATCCCACTGGTAGCAAATCTGCCTGAAAATTTGGTTGTTGAGAGTCCACTCCAATGGCAACAGGCAAACTTTCTGTGAGAGCGGGTCTACTAGTACATTCAGACGACCCGGTATATGACGGACAGAAAGATGAACATGATGATTCATGACGTACAGGAGAATCCTCTCCGTTAATTCGCATAATGGAATTGAATGAGTGCCGCCTTGGTTCCTGATGTAAGCTACTACTGTTGAATTGTCTGACAAAATCTGAACATGGATGTTCGCTATTATGTGAATCCAATGTTGAAGAGCTAGCCATATTGACATCATCTTTTTGATGGTTAAGTGCTTCTCTAGGAACCGAGGGTCCCAAAGACCCTGACACTTCAAGTCTGCAGGACCTAGGGTCGTGCCCCAACCCGTCTGACTCGCATCCGTCATAATCGTGAAAGCCGGATCTGGCAGTTGCTGTGGAACTCCCCGAGTTAACCACCAAAGATCTGCCCAAATCTGGACCCTTTGTTTACTAGGTCCGTTAAAACAATACTGGTTTCGAGTGAATACATCTTCACACTCCAGTTCTGAATAAAGAATATCTGGAGGGGACGTGTGCATAGATGGCCCATTGGAATAAGATCCGCAGCTGCTCTGCACAACTCCATCAGTCGCATGAATTCCTTCGCTGTTAATGTGTCTGAGTGTAGACAAAAGCGAGCATAACAACTGACTAATTTCGCTCTGTGTAACAGCAGACAAACCAGATTGTTGTGAGTCTCGAAGCTCAACCCCAAGTGAGTGAACGACTTGGACGGAGTTGGATCCGACTTTTGCTCGTTTACGATGAAACCGAGACGTCGGAGTAATAGAAGCAGACTCTGAACATCGATCTGAAGAATAATTCTATTGTCGTATCTCTGCAGAATGATGTCCAAGTAAGCTGACATTACTGCAGATGAATGGGCTCGGAAGTATGACATTACGGAGTTCATATTCGAGTGAATGCCCAGGGAGCCAAGTTCAGACCAAAGCACATTGCTCTGAACTGATAACCTTCCCTTGTACGGCGAACCGAAGGTACTTTCTGAATGCCGGATGTACCAGGACATGAAAGTACGCATCCTATAGATCTATGCTTGCCTGCATAGTCATTCACTTGAATGCTTGCCAACCGAATGGTCTCCATATAGAAGTTTGGAGCCACGATAAGCTTGTTTATCCAGCTCAAGTCTATTACCGGTCGGAATGAGCCGTCTGGCTTCGGTACGAGGAACAGGTGCCTGTAAAAACCCTGAGAATCTTAATTCTCAACGACCTCTATTGCTTCCTTAATAAGAGAGCCTGTACCTCCGCTAGGAGAGATTCTTTTGAAAGGATCCGACGGAAGATTTGTCCAACGTGGACATCTTGTTAGTGGGGGTTCCGCTCGGAATGATAGCCGCAGGCGCTCCGAGACTACACTTCTCACCCACTGATCTTCCGTGACTGCTATCCAGTTTATTGCGAAGGATGATTCCCTTCCGCCAACTGGCAAGCAATAGAGGTCTTGAATATCACCCGTATGACCTGCGAGGCTTATGGGAGGAGAAACGTCCTCCCCGCAAAGAACCTCGTCCCACCGGCCTAGTGGCATGTGACCGATAGTCCCGATCAGACTTACGCCCCTTTCCCAAGTCGCTATATTGTCGACTTCCAGAGTAATTGTAAGAGTGCTTCTTGTACCCTCGTGAGGAGTTCCCTTTTGACGTTTAGATCTGGAACGTCCGCCTTACTCTTGTCTGCTGAAGCCGGTTGTTGAGACGCCGACTTCAATATCAGAGCACTTGCCGCTTTCTTAGTAGCCTGTTCATAGACTAATGAAAGCTTGTCGTCAAAAATAGTATGTCCGGAGACTGGAGCAACACCTTGTCATCTATAAGTGATGATGACGCAAGGGCAGCATCACGTCTGATTAAGTCCAGATTAACCACTGTTAGGGCTGAGTTATATGTGGTATACAAATTGCCCTGGAAAGAACTCTAAGAGAGGTACAAATGTCCTCAAATTCCTTCCCGTTGAGACGTTGCGCCATAGCTCTGGTAAGGTGATCTGCATAAGACATTATTTTCAAATTAGCTCTACTTGATGAAATTGCCGTTTTAATTGTGTCTGAGCGAATAGTGAATGATGCAGGCAAGGATACATCTAGATCCCCAGCCTGCTCACCCAAATGCTGAAGGGCTCTCTGAACATCTTCTCCAACCGTTTTAAATGAACGTGGTCCAAGAAAAGAAAAATTTCAAGTAATTTGTATATTTTTTATATTTACCAATGGCTCAGACTAACTAGTGCAAACTAACTGTTATTAAGGGCCAAACAAATTTTGAACCCCTCAATCCCCCAAATTTGCTTGCAAAACCGAAAATTAAAGTCCTATCTGGTCCTCCATACTTTTAACCTCTGTGCATGCGCAGCCATCAGGAAGTGACCGAAACTGGTGTCAACATCATTCTTTGTAGATGAGCTTACTACATAATAACTCAGTGGGGAGGTATGAGTGCCCACTCATGGGTGGGCCATACCTATCTGGGCCATTGGTAAGCATAAAAAATATACAAATTACTTGAAATTTTTCATATTTTTATACTATAAACCAATGGCCCAGACTAGCTGAATCATAAAAAGGCGGTGGGCCTAGGACTTCAGAATTAGCAGACCAAGTTAGTTCCTAAGCCTGCAATCCATGGTGAAAGGAAAATTAAATTTAAAAGGAATTACATGTATGTCTCTCTATACAATAATAGAGAAGACATATCATAAATAAGGAGTCAAATTCCAGTAATTCCTTATTCTTAGCATGAATGACTATGCTAATTGGGTGTAACAAGTTCCCAATTTTAAAGACTAGTTCGAACTGAGCCCCATAAATTAGGATGGCGTATTTGAGAGTGAGAGGTTAACCCCCACAAACCACGCAAAATACAATACTAAAACAAGCTGTATCCAGGATTCGATATAATCTACAGACAAAACAGCTTCACTCACAGTTACACACTATCAACCCGGAGGAGATTTTAAGAAATCCCCCCCCCCCACTTTTTTGAAGGAATCTTCTTCAAAAACAAAGAGGGGAGCGATCTGGAATCAGTAAAAGCGGTACCAATTAACAATATATATTCGTCAAACAGGCACCCAGATATTAATTATTATTAATAAAATAGGTGCTTAATGCCACTTCAGAAGCTGAGGCTATAGCAGCGATCCCGGTAATTAATTGCACACTTCTTAACAAATACCGGAGTTGGCATACATAGATAGGTAAAAAAAACGGTGATAAATATATACAAAATACACTTGTTCAAAAGAATATCAATGAACGGTCTCTGGAGAGAAAACACGCTTCCAAGGCAACCCACAGGCGACTCCGTTCAGGTGTACAATTAATTCCAATAAATAATACTGCCAGACGTGCGAATATACATGTACCGGAATATAGAAATCTTCATTCGATTTCCATGTAAAATGTGTACTGAAATTATAAAACCTGGATTTAGAAATGGATCGAGCTATGATTAACAGACACATATACATTAGTTTTTCTGAGGTCCATAACATACAATAATGCGTCCGCTTAATAAACACATATTATGTATGCGAGCCTTGAATCTCGCATGTAATAATCAGAATACCAGTTAACTGACTTGTCAGACAAACCGGTACACAGAGGCTAGCAATTTATTGATAATGAATCATATGCTCGTATCAGGCTTGGGGCGAATACTTTGTAAATGTATTTGAATACGAATACTTTGAAATTTCATGAATACGAATAAGAATACAAATACAACTACACAAATTTTCAAATGTATTTGAATACGAATACAAATACATTACAATGTATTCATGAATACATTTTTGAATACTTGAATACTTTTTAAATTAGAAGTATTTATAGCAAGGCCTTTAAGTTTTTTCTTTGTTGGGTTAAAAGTCATTTTTAAACTGATGGTCCTTTAGCTGAAGCTTTAATTGTGCTTACCATGTTTTGTTGGAAAACTAAAGTAATTACCTGACGGGAAATCCACTCTATGGGTGTCATAGTAATTAGACTACTCTCCATGGACAGAACATCACAAAATGTGAGTGGATTACCTCTAAAAAATCACAGACTGGCGTTTCCTCCTGAATGTTAAGAATCAATTGCAATGACACCACATAAGAAGGACTAGTAAACTTTTAGCCAATGCATTTCATGGTTAAACCTGGAGGTCTGTTGGCTGAAAGTTTGCTAACAACAGTAGTATTTTCTTTATAATATTTCCATGCTTTCACCAATTATAATTCGACATACTGAGCTGTACAAAGGTGACCTTAAACAGGAATAAATAAACAAATAAATAAATAAATAAATAAATAAATAAATAAATAAATAAATAAATAAATATGTGTTTTCACTGTGAAATAATGGATAAATAGAAAAACTTTAAATAAATCCAAAATTTTTAGAATATAATATCATTGAATAACTGAGTTGTGTCCAATGATTGTAGGATAAAATACCCTCGGACAAAATACCCTAAAAAACTCACCTTTAGGACATAATACCCTCAATAGGCAGGACAAAATACCCTCGGACAAAGTACCCTCAGACCAAATGTATATAAAGTGGTGTTTTGTTTGAAATAACAAGTACCAATATTTTTAATTTTTTGTATTAAACTAAATAGATATGAAGCAGAATACCAATGGCAGATAGCAATTGAATATGAAGCACAATATAAATGGCAGATAGCACAGAACATGAAACAAATCAAAAATGAAGTACAAAACAAAGATTTTATAAGAGATTTTTAATTCGGTCATGTCACTGCATAATACTGAAAAAATCTCCCTCATAATTCTAGTCAGACTACAATGGTGTAAACAATAAGACTTCAAGTCTATGACATTTGGGGAAAAAACAAACCAAAAAGCACAGTACTTCTTTTCGGCTTTATTCCCAAAAGACAGCGGTCAGAGCCTAACTAACGTAGCTAGAAGTCTGCTTCTCCGTGAAGACCGATATCTCGGCGTAATTGGTGACTTTCACATTCCTCCGCACATAGTCTGCTTCCAGACACGACAGCGGTTCTCTCTAATAGACGCAGCATGCTGATCAGGTGTAATTAGTGACTTATTCATCGTCACGCAATTAGGGAATGATGAGCCATTTTCCTAACAGCTATAATTCCCAAAAGACCGCTGTAACCGTACATAAGGCTACCATGGCATCCACAATGACATAACTGCCTTGCTGCCAAGGAATATCTCAGCCTATCTATGCACTATCCTTCCTGATACAGGATGAGAAACAGGTGATTATAAAAAACTGGAGAATAATTTCGACATCTATAGCTTTTCTTCAATAGGAGCTTGGACCTCCAGAAGGAAAGTCTCTCTTGGAAGATTGTCCCACAAGTATTTCTTGTAAGTGGAGCTTGCTCGGGCTGATAACCGCCAGCCTGCTGAGACTATTCTCATCCACTGATCTTCCGCAATATTATCCACTTTATTGCGAGGCTGATAACCTACTGCCAAGTGGATTTACCAAAATCTATTCTCGAAGACCTCAATTGTTCCCTTAATAAGAGAGCCTTAACCTCCAATAGGAGCAACTCTCTTTGAAGGAACTTCCGTTATTAACGTCTAGTTCTTGTGAAGTTGATAACCTTCCGTACACTGATAAACAATATAGGTCATATCCATCACCTGTATGACTTACGAAGCTTACGGAAGGAGAAACTACATTCTCCCTCCAAAGCAGCTCGTCTCATCGATCTCAATAGTTTCCTTCAGTAAGAGAGTTTTACCTTTACTTGTCGAGACTCTCTTTGACAGGAACTTCCGTGATTAACTTCCAGTCTCTCATGGATACCGTCCATTAGGGGGTCTGATCCATAGCCTTGATCAGACATATGCCCCTTTACCGAATCGCTATAATGACGACCTCCGGATTAAATATAAGAGGGTTATCTCCCTCACGAGACATTCTCTTGAAGCTTTCTTAGAAGCAGAACAGCCTCGCTTACCCAATCTGCTGAAGTGTGTTGATGAGACACCTACTTCAATAGCAGTACTCTGGAAGACTTCCGGTAGCCTGCTTATATAGCAGTGCAAGCTTGTTGTCAAATAGTGTATTTCCGGTGACCGGAGCGACTCAGAGAGAGCTTTCCGCCTTTTCATTACAAAAGTGATGATGACGCAAGGGCAGTATCACGTCTTACCAACTCCAAAATTTTCCACTGTCAGTGCGGAGTTGAACGTGCCATACATGACTGCCCTATAAAGAACTCTTGGCAGGAGCAACATCCTCATATTCCTTCCCATTGAAACGTTACCTCATAGCTCTGGTAAAGTGATCTGCGTAGGACACCAAGTCCAGATTCACTTATTTGATGAGATGACGCATTCCATCAATTCAGAGTGTATATTAAATGATGCAGGTAGGACCATTTTATCATCCTCGGCCTGCTCATTTAAACGCAGATGAGCTCTCTGTACATCTTCTATAACTGTTATAAATGAACGTTGTCCAAGGAACGGTATATTTATTGAAGATGTCGATAAGAAACCGCCTTCCTCCTAGCATTAGAGAGGTAGAATATGGCATCGTCAACGCAGCCGAAGGCCTCGACACCTGTCTAGATAGTGTCGGAACGGAAAGAACGTCCACTTTCCTCCGCACCTAGTCTGCTTCCAGAAATGACAGCGGTTTCTCTCTAAAAGACGCAGCATGCTGATCAGGTGTAACAGATGCAGGATTGTAATGCAGTCCATCGCTACCGTATGCTGTTCCAAAAGGGAAGGGTAATTCTCTTCCTCATCCCTTTCATCATTCGACTGAATCAGCTATGACGTCCAGTCCCTTGCATCTGCGTGTACAGATTACTGGACCGACCCAGCACCATCCTACAGCTCACCTCTGGAGTCTGCTCTTGCACTTGCTGGGATGCTGCAATTAGCTGCGTGATCAGCGACAGCATTTGCGTTACCGAGGCTTGAGGAGCAGTGGTTTTCTGTATCTTCGCCACTGCTCCTGGGACGAATATCCAGAGGTAGCACTTCGGAGCATATATAATGCTGCAGGTAGGGACATTTCTTCATCCCTGGCCCGCTCATATCTTCTCTGAACGTCCCTGTACTTGAGGAGCAGCGGTCTTCTGTTCTTCGCTGCTACCCCTGGGACGAATATCCAGAGAAAGTACTTCCAAGCATATATCAAATGATGCAGGTAGGGATAGATCATCATCCCCGGCCTGCTCATGTCTTCTCCGAACGTCCCGCGATCGATGCCTCGGATCGCTATCTACTGGATGGTGTGACTTCCCAGGTGAAGAATGCTCTGTCTTCGGACAACTGTGGCTATACGAAGTCGGGTAGCTAATCCTCCATAGTAGTCGCAGCATGCTGATCAGTTTGAACAGATTCAAGACATTACTGATGAATGAAGTCCATAATTTCATACTGTTCCGAAAGGGAAGGGTAATCCTCTTCCTACTCCCTTTCACCATCCGACTGAATCAGCTATGACGTCTGGTCCCTGGCGTCTGCAGATGCACCGTCCGACAGCTCACCTCTGGAGTCTGCGGGAAACTGCTCTTGCATATGCTGGGATGCTGCGCGATCTGCGACAGCCAGTCCATTACCGAGGCTTGTGGAACAGCGGTCTTCCGACTTATGCGCCGCTTGCTGCTCCTGGGACGAACATCCGGAGGTATATCTCTTCTCCGAACGCCCATTGATCAATGCCTCGGAGCACTAGCTACTGGATGGTCCGACTTCACAGGCGAAGAATGGCTCTGTCTTCACACAAGTGGCTGGATATCTGAAGTCGAGTAGCTAGACTGTGGTCGTGTGTGCTTTAATAACGTAGTGGAGGAAGCCGTGACTGAAGCCGACCCCAGCTGTAGACTTGAGGAGCGTCCCGAGCGGTGGTTGGACATATGTTCCGTTCGTACAAGTTTCTCAATACAATATTTGGCCCCAAATATTGTTGGGTTAGAGAGGGACCTCTCCCGCTCGCGGTCTCATCAGACCTCGCCGAGCCTCCCAAAAAGAAAACTTGGTTCTGGCTTGTGTAACGTAGCGGAGGAAGTCCTGACTGAGGCTGACCCCGGCTGCAGACTAGACGGAACGTCCCGAGCAACAGGTGGACGTATGCTCTGGCTTGTGCAAGTTTCTCAAAACAACATGTGGCCCCAAATGTCGTTGGGTTAGAGAGGGGCCTCTCCCGCTCGCAGTCTTATTAGACCTCGCCGAGCCTCCCTAAAAGAAACTTGCCGACTTCCTCCTATTCCTCCCTATTTCCGTCGTCGCAGGGTGAGCCTTTATTTTAAGGTGCTCGCTCTACCCACATCTACACACTTCCCTCAACAGCAACGGATTTACCCGGTGTTATGGCTCCCCGGATGGAGTATCCGCTTCACCGGTCGAGCTAGCTGCTTGCAAGGATCCCTTGCTTATATATGAGCACCCTGCAGCTAGCTCTATTTCCTTTTTAGCTCAACCGAGCGCGACAATGGTAACACACTTGGATGGATGTCACAGTATCATCACCATGTTCATGTTCCGCTGAAAAAAGAAACTGAAAAATATTATATCGCGGAAGAGGCCCCACTAGGAACCACACTGCCAACAACTTACTGCAACACCAGTCTCCAACACTGTAGTCCCACTGTACATAAGTAGGGCAGAAATCCACAGGAGTGCATCGACTGAAGACGATAGCACTACTACAACTCATGTATATATATAGATGCATGAATAATAGAAATCAAAATTAAATTTCACCCAAAAAAATATTTTTTGAAAAAATTTTGAAGAAAAGCCTAAGTTCCCAAAGGGAACCTACGAGCCCAAGGGCATCCCGGCAGAGCCTAAGTGTGGACAAAATCCAATTCTTTTGAGCTACACTACCGGACTAATAATAATTAAATCTTACAACAATTACATAGCAATATAATATGAAATATTACACATATTGAGGACGTTGTCAATGTAAACAACGTCAAATGAAAAACCGGCAACAAGACATCAGGCACACAACAAGGCCCAAAGTCAATAACCAATTTGATGCTACCAGAATCAAAGCTAGATCTTCATACGAAGAAAAAACGATACATCTTGTAGAAGATGCAAGACTAAACGACCTAACACCCCTAGGGTGAAGACGTAACCATGGGGATAAACAAAATAAATATTCTGTAATACACGTTAAACTCCCAAGAAATTTAATAAAAAATTTCAATAAAAATTAGCCAAAAAGCTTAGGAGTTTAACAGGAAAGGAAGGGTTCATGGAAGGATAGAGAAGGAATACTTAACAAATAGTGGATAAATAATTTGTAAAAATGATGACATCAGGCGAATGTCCCGAAATTGGGAAACATGAAATAATTTTATAAATATTATACAGTTACGGCCCTGAACGTATGAAACCACAGTTGTTCACTTCCATCATCCAATAACAGCCTTGGATCCACCAATTCTTGCATTGATTTGTGTCTGGCATCCTCAAAAAATAGATTTTCAAAGCACAGATGTCAAAACATTGTTATTGACTGAAGGGCCAAACAAAGAATGATGTTGGCGCCAGCTTCAGTCACTTCCTGATGGCTGCGCATGTGTGGAGGATAAAAGTATGGAGGACCAGATAGGACTTTAATTTTTGGTTTTGCAAGAAAATTTTGGGGATTGGGGGTGTTCAAAATTTGTGTTTGGCCCTTAATAACAGTTAGTTTGCACCAGCTAGGCTGGGCCATTGGTTTATAGTATAAAAATACGGTATGTTTATGGAAGATGTAGTTAAGAAACCCCCTTTTTCCTTGCACTCGAGAGGTGAACACGGCGTTGTCTACATGGCTGAAGGCCTGCGACACCTGCCTAGACTGAACCGGAAAAGAAAGAACTTCTTCCTTTGTCTGTATAAAGTTTGCGTCCAATGATGCCAGCAGTTTCTCTCTTGCTGTCGCAGCATTCTGATTCGTCAGAACAAATTCAGGGTAGTATTGATGGATAAAATCCATCGCAACCATGTGCTGTTCCGAAAGTGAAGGTTAATCCTCTTCCTTATCCCTTTCACCATCCGAGAGAATCAGCTGTGAATCTCGGTCCATTGCATTTGCGTGAACAGACGACTGGACTGACCCAGCATCTGCCTTTGCTGGGATGCTGTGATCAGCTGCGCAATCTGCGACATCAAATCCGTCATCGAGGCCTGAGGAGCAGCGGTCTTCCATTTCTTAGCCGCTTGCTGCTCCTGGGACGGTGTGTTGGAGATGGATCTCTTCTCCAAACGTCCCGAAGATCGAGGCCTCATCTCCCTAGCTACCAGATGGTCCGACTTCACGGGCAAAGAGTGGCTCCTTCTTCGCGCAGCAGACTGGATATTCGTAGTCGGGTAGCTAGGATGCGATCGTGTGTGCTTTAATAATGTAGCGGAGGAAGCCGTGACTGAAGCCGACCTCGGCTGCAGACTAGATGGAGCATCCCGAGCGGCGGGCGAACGTATGCTCCATCTCGTGCACGTTTCCAACCAGAAAACTCCATTTCGGCTAGTGAAATGTATCGGAGGAAGCCATGACTGAACCTGACCCCGGCTGCAGACTAAACAGAGTGTCCCGAGTGGAGGGCAGACATATGCTCTGGCTTGTGCAAGTTTCTCAAAACAACATCTGGTGTTAATTCATGTTTAGAGAAACCATGTGCTATGCTAAAAATAGACATCTAAAAAGTAAACAAAGAAAAGGATTGTGGGATTTGTTTCTGCTGAGAGAACTTCGTGGTGTATAAAGAATTAACTGATTTGGATTGTTGTTGTGTGTTGAAGTTAAAGTTCATCCAGATGGTTCCCGATGTTTAGTGTTTGAGACTTTATTTGAGGTAAGCTCTGTTTTATCAATTTGGTAGCAGAGCTGAAGATCAGAAAAAAACTACATGTGATTATAGAACTGGAAAACTTTAGTGTAAATTTGAAGTGAGAAGCTTATTCAAAAAAGGAGGGAAAATAGAGAACAATAGAGAAATTGTTTTAATTTATGTTATGCAGAGAAAATAGTTCAGTTATAATATGTCTATGAAAATTAATCCACCTACATTTAAGAAAGCATGTAATTATGAAAGATACAAGCAAGAATTACTTGCATGGAGAGAAGTTACCGACTTAGTTAAAAATAAGCAAGGAATTGCTATTGCTCTCTCTTTACCTGAAGATGAGGAAACAAAAATTTGGGAGCCAGTGTTTGATGAACTGCCACTGGCAGAACTGAAACAAGATGATGGTTTTGACAAACTCTTGACATTTCTTGATAAAAAGCTTGGAATAGATGACTTAGAAGATAGTTTAAGTAAGTTTGAAAACTTTGAAGATTTATACACAAGGAATGATCACGAAACAATCAACGAATATATTGCAAATTTTGATCAGAAGTATAACCGTATTCTGAAAAAAGATATGAAATTACCCTCAGAAATTTTGGCATTTAAACTTTTGAGAAAAGCCAAGATAACAAAGGAAGAGAAAATGTTGGTTCTTACTAGAATGGACTATTCACAGAAAGATACTCTTTATGAACAGGCTAAAAAGTCATTAAAGAAATTTAAGGGCGAAAATTTTGGCAGTGCCAGTGGAAATCATGCTTTGGCAGGAACCCAAGCCATTAAATTGGAACCTGCCTTTTTGGCTGCTCATGAAGATGCTTTGTTAGCTGTTGGTTATGTAAATCAGCGTAAGTTGAAATGGCAAGGTAAAAGAGGTAATTGGAGTGGCAAAGGTGGAAATGTAAATGCTTGGGCAGGAACGAGTTGTAGTCCTGACAGACCACTCAATCCGGAGGGTTCTAATGGTGAACCTCTAACTTGCCGAGCTTGTGGCTCGTATAGACATTTATTAAAAGACTGTCCACATAGCTGGGAAAAACTCTCAAAAGTTAACATAGTGAAAGATATTCAAGATAATACAGAACCTGAACATGTTGTGCTGTTTACATGCTATAATAAACAAGTTGCACAATTAGGCACTGAAGCCCAAAATTGTGCTGTTCTGGACAGTGCATGTACTAGTACTGTTTGTGGAAAGCTTTGGTTGGAAAGTTATTTGGATTCATTAAATGACACAGACAAAAGGAAAGTTCAGTGTAATGAAGGAGTAAAGATTTTCAAATTTGGTGGTGGAACTAAACTCAGATCATTAGGTGAATATCGTTTACCTGCAGTTATATCTGGTCAAGAAGTTATACTCATCACAGATGTTGTTGATTCTGATAAACCACTGTTACTGTCTCGTGCAGCTATGAAAAAGGCTAATGTCAAGCTTGATATTGTGAATGGAATGACACTGCCAAAATTCTTGGAAAAGAAGTGGCTCTCAATGTCACCACTTCAGGTCACTACTGCATTCCCACTGACAGAGAAATTCTGATAGAAAGTATATATTCTGTAAAACTTTGTGATATGACTAAGATTGCTTTAAAAACAAGGGCAACGCCCCCGGTCCCCCGACCAAGATGGCAAATTCAAGGGAGCTGTTAGGATGCAATTTGTTTGCAGAGCATGGCCATTTTTTAACTTGATCTGTACTTCCAACCAATTAAACCACATACTTAGTTTCGTTTCAATCAAATGATCCAAAGTAAAGTTATCATCCGGACAACACAAAAACCGTATTTTCTAAGTCGAAAAAGGGGAATAAATCCAGTAAAAATCAGTGGAGCGTGCCCATTTTCGAACTTGACCTGCATTTCCACCCAAATAAGCGGCATACTAAATTTCGTTTCAATCAAATGATCCTAACTAAAGTTATCATCTGGACAACACAAAAACTGTATTTTTTAAGTCGAAAAAGGGGAATAAATCCAGTAGAAATCAGTGGAGCGTGCCCATTTTCGAACTTGACCTGCATTTCCACCCAAGTAAGACACATACCAAATTTAGTTTCAGTAAAATCATCCAAACTAAAGTTATCATCCGGAAAAGGGTGTGACGGACGGATGGACGGACGCATGCACGGAGACGGACACTGCTGATTACAATAGTCCCCCGAAGGGTCGGGGGACAAAAACAATTTTGAAGTTGCATCGTCAATTTGCTCATCCTCCCGCAAGATTGATTTCACTGTTGAAAGATGCTGGAGTTTGGCAAGATAAGTATAATAACATTTTAATGGAAATTCAACAGAGCTGTGATGTATGTAAAATGTATGCTATTACTCCTCCGCGTCCTTGTGTGGGAATGCCTATGGCAAAACATTTTAATCAGAAAGTGGCCTTAGATTTGAAACAGTGGAATAATAGGTGGATATTACATTGTATTGATATGTAGTCTAGATTTACTGTGTCAGTATTTATTGATAGAAAGAAAACATGTGATGTGATAGATAAAATTATGTCGGACTGCATTGGAATATTCGGTGTTATGGGGGCAATTTTTACTGACAATGGAGGAGAATTCAACTTGGAAGAAATGGGTGAGGTCACATCGATACTGTATGTAGAATTTTGTACTACTGCAGCAAAAAGTCCATTTCAGAATGGATTATGTGAGCACGTTCATGCTTTGACTGATGTAATGTTAATGAAACTGAAGTACGATTACACAGGAAAGTCGGAGATAGTTTTGCTACGTTTGGCTAATATGGTCAGAAATTCACTTCAAATGTGGACTGGCTTTAGCAGCTATCAGCTGGTTTTTGGTATGAACCCTAATCTTCCAAATATATTGTGCGATTCTGAGCCTGCTCTTGAAGGAAACACTGGTAGTGAAGTTTTTGCTGATCATTTAAACATTCTACATGCGGCCCGTAAAGCTTACATTCAACCAGAATCTGAAGAGAGAATCAGAAGAGCACTTAGATGCAAGGTGAGAGCATCAGAGCAGATTTTTAACAATGGGGATAAAGTATTTTACAAAAGAGAAGGAAAAGA
This sequence comes from Pictodentalium vernedei, assembly GCA_031216915.1. Classification (NCBI taxonomy): domain Eukaryota; kingdom Metazoa; phylum Mollusca; class Scaphopoda; order Dentaliida; family Dentaliidae; genus Pictodentalium; species Pictodentalium vernedei. The sequence continues at coordinate 157,223,992 of CM062295.1, forward strand.
GAGATGGTTAGGTCCTGGAAAAGTAGTCTTCCAAGACGGTAAAGTTGTATTTGTACGCCATGCTGGAGTGTTTTTTTGTGTTTCACCTAATCGTCTTATTAAAATGAATAATTCGGCTTCAGATCAGAATGTAATTGACATTAACAATGCTGATAAGTCTACAGACACTGGTGGATCAAGTACAGTAAATGAGAAAACAAATGATATCAAAAGTGCTGACCAGTCTTTAGACATTGGTAAGTTTAATAGAGCATCTAGCAAATCTACAGAAACTGATTATGACAGTTCTTTTTCAAGGCACATTGTTTCTGAATTAATAGGGAAGAATAGTGAATCTGAAGGAAATGATGAGACAAAATCAACACATCTAGAAAATATGAAGATCTCAATGAAAGTGAATGATGAAATTAGATATAAGGTGAAGGATCTTGATGATTGGACAGAAGCTGTAATTCTTGGTAAGGCTGGGAAATCAACAGGTAAAAATAGAACATGGTACAATGTGCGGGACAAAAGTGGTGATTCAAAGAGTATTTACTTAGGAAGTACAGTATGGGAAAAATATCCCCAGAAAGATGTTAATATAGTCCTGATTCCCAAAATGAAGCATAATGAGCCAGAATGTATTGAAGCTAAACATGTGGAATTAGATAAACTAAAAACTTTTGATATATATGATGAAATTGAAAATCAAGGTCAAAATTATGTGTCAACTCGCTGGTTACTGTGGCATAAAGGTGATACTGTCAGAGCCAGATAAGTAGCACATGGTTTTGAAGACATGGCTGATGTGCAAACTGACTCACCTACAGTTGGGAAGAGTGTTGTAAGACTGTTTCTCACTATAGTTGCTAGTAAACAGTGGAAAATAAAAACTGCTGATATAAAATCTGCTTTCTTACAAGGTAAACCACTTAATAGAGAAGTCTTCATAACTCCTCCTGAAGAAGCAAAAACTCATGGGAAAATATGGCGATTGAAGAAATGTCTTTATGGATTAAATGATGCAGCACAACAATTTTATTACAGTGTTATGCAACAACTGATCCATCTTGGGATGTTCAGTCCACTTTAGACCCATCTCTCTACTATAAACACTCAACAGATGGTCAGTTACTAGGTTTAGTTGTCAGCCATATTGATGACTTTCTGCATGCAGGAAATAGTGTTTTTGACACTGAAATTATGGATGGCTTGAGACAAAGATTTTTGGCTGGAAAAGTAGAAGCAGATAATTTTAGGTATGTGGGATTTCAAATAAAGCAAATAAAAAATGGCATTTTATTGGATCAAAATGATTATGTTGACAGTACAGAAAACATTAAAGTTGCACCAGAGAGAAGCATGCAAAAGAAGGATGTTTTAAATGCCAATGAAGTTACCCAACTACGTTCCTCTGTAAGTTGCTTGAATTGGGTCGTACAGGGAACCCGACCAGATCTTGCTTTTGACTTAATTGAACTGAGTACCAAATTTAAAAACGGTGAAGTGAATGATTTAGTGAGGGCTTCAAAAGTAATCAACAAATTAAAAAGTGAACATTCAGAAATACTGTTTTCAGATTTAGGAGATCCATCGAATTGGAGAATGTTAGTTTTCACTGATGCTGCACATGCTAACTTATCGGATGGTGTGAGTAGCTCTATGGGATATGTCATTTTTCTTACAGCTGACCAACACATTTGTTGTCCTATTGCATGGAAAGCTAACAAGATTAAACGAGTTGTTCGTTCTACATTAGCAGCAGAAGCTCTAAGTTTGCAAGAAGGACTAGAAGAAGCGTTTTACAATAAAACATTGTTGTTCGACTTATTTGGATCGAAAATCAAACTTCCAATTACTACTTTTGTGGACAATAAAAGTATCATTGCGGCCATTCATTCAACTAAACTGGTGGATGATAAAAGACTAAGAATTGACATTGGTGCTATCAAGCAATCAATCGAAAACAAGGAAATTCATTCAGTGAGATGGTGTCCTGGTGCTATTCAGTTAGCAAAATGTCTGACCAAGCAAGGTGCTTCAGGCAAGCAGCTGTTGGCGATCTTCCATACAGGAAAGATCAGCTTTGAAATTTAATCAAGCATTCTAAATGTAAAGTAATTGTATATTCTTGTAAATATGTTGCATATACAATAAAAAAAACACAACAAAAAACAAATAAAAACAAAAAAAAACTAGAGGATGGCCACCAAAGGGTGGCTGATTCCCCCGAAAAAAGCCTTGATAGCCATTCCAACCTTATTCGCGACACACCCTCTGGTTGTGGGCAATAATAATACCAAGTATCATTAATATCCTTGAAGGCTGTAAGAAGTTATGGAGCAGACACGAATTCCGTCTACGCCCGGACGGACAGACGGATGACATCACGGCTAGATTCCCCCGAATTTTTTTCGGGGGAATAAAGATGTGAATGTTAATTTAAGTTTAGAGAAACAATGTGCAATGCTAAAAATAGACATCTAAAAAGTAAACAAACTAAAGGATTGTGGGATTTGTTTCTGCTGAGAGAACTTCCTGGTGTTTAGAGAAACAATGTGCAATGCTAAAAATAGACATCTAAAAAGTAAACAAACTAAAGGATTGTGGGATTTGTTTCTGCTGAGAGAACTTCCTGGTGTATAAAGAATTAACTGATTTGGATTGTAGTTGTCTGTTGAAGTTGAAGTTCATCTAGATGGTTCCTGATGTTTAGTGTTTAGGACTTTATTTGAGGTAAGCTCTGTTTTATCGTCTGGCCCCAAAAGTTGCTAGGTTAGAAAGGGGCCTCTCCCGCTCGCGGTCTATCAGACCTCGCCGAGTACAAAAACTTGCTTACTTCCTCCCTATTTCCTCCCTATTTCCATCGTCGCTGGGTGAGCTATTTATATTTAAGTGCTCGCTCTACCCACATCTACACTTCCTTCGACCGCAACAGACTTACCTGGCATCACGGCTCTAGGCTTGCCGCGATTATGAAATTCCATAGTCGATTAATCAGAGCCCAAAATCGACGATTAGTTGACTTTTTTGACACCGTTTTTTTAACAAAGGGTCGACTAACAAGAGATGGCTGAATGGTCCCAAAGGTAGGTATAACTGGGTGTGTGGCCGTGTACATTTCAAATAACATGGTGACATAGTCAACGATCCATCATTCCCACATTATAAGGCTTGGTGAACATGGGAATGAACGTTTCGTTGACCATATTCTGTTAAGTTGGTCGATCGTCTGCCATACCGTTAAACAGTAATACACCCTGACACCCGAAATTCAGATGAAACATAACAGTGAACAGCCAGAAGGAACTAGGCCTGATCCGAGGGAGAGGGATTTTACCACTTACATGGACTATTCTGCTGGACCCTGTAAGGGCACTAAGGATGTAAAAAGTCACACTCCCCCCCCCCCCCTCCCCATCCGCACACACAATCACGATAATTTATCAATGGTGGGAAACGTTGTTTTCGGATTTCCAACTCGAAAGAGTGACCCAAGGGAGCTAACTCTAGTTTCGTGACACAAAATACTGAAATTTCATCAAATGCAGCGAGTTTCATTTCGCGTTGTTCAAAATAAAAGATTTATGAGCAAAGAATGGTTATTGGAAACGATGTTGTTTAAAATACTGACATGTTGTTGACATGACGAGAGCAGTAATACTTGAAAATAACTTTCATATTCCCCCCCCCCTCCCCCAATCGTTAAAGTGGGAGGTAATTACTGCAAACATTTCCAAATCGGACTTAGAAAAATGACGATTTATTGGGGGGGGGGGGGGGGGGGGGGGGGTTGAGCACCCTTCTTTACCTCCATATGGTCTACCACTGTCGTTTATACGTCCAGAAAAGTTTCCATCATGTATATACAGTGTGATCACGTTCTGGCAAGGCAGTGGTGTCGTTATACATGCAGGGGTAAAAAAAAAGTAAAAAAAGTCGACTTTCAAATTTAAAGTCGATCAATCGGCACGACCGACGATTAGTCGACTTTTTGCATAATCACAGTAAGCCTACACGGCTCCCACGGACGAAGTAACCGCTTCACCGGTCGAGCTAGCTGCTCCTAACAGATTAAAATCCTTAACAAAAGGCCCTAACTCTTGCAATCATGAGCACTGCAGCTAGCTCTATATGCTCAATGGAGCACGACAACGGTAGCACACTTGGATGGGTGTCAGAACATCATTACCATGTTCATGTTCCTCTGAAATAGAAACTGACAAAATGAATTATAACGCGGTGAGAGGCCTGGCCTCAGAACCTCACTGCCAACAACGTACCGCAACACCCGTCTTCAACATCAGTCATCCCAGTGAACACATGAATGACAAGAGTCCGCAGGAGTGCATCAACTAAAGTCGATATCAGTCCTCCAAACTTCACAACAAAATATATGATTAAGATACATGAATAATAGCAATCAAAATTAAATTCAAAATATTTTTTGGAAATTTTTTTTTTTGAAAAAATGCCTAAGTTCCCAAAGGGAACATTAAGAGCTCAAAGGCATCCTGATAGAGCTTTAGTGTGGACAAAATCCAAATTTTTTGAGCTGCACTACCGGAATAATAATCCATGTATCCTACAGTAATTCTACAGTAATAGAATATAAAATACTACTTATATATGAGGACGTTGTCAATGTAAGCAACGTCAATGAAAACAAGACATCAAGCACACAAAAAGGCCCAAAGTCAGAAACCACTTTAAATGCTACCAGATGCAAAGCTAGATCTTCATACAAAGAAAAAACGATACATCGGATAGAAGATGCAAGACTAAACGACCTAACACCCCTAGGGTCAGGACGTAACCATGGGGAAAAACAGAAGAATATTCTGCAATACATGTTAAACTCCCAAGAACTTGAAATAAAAAATTTCAATAAAAAATTGCCAAAAAGCTTAAGAGTTTAACAGGAAGGTTCATGGAAGGATAGGGAAGGAATACTTAACAAACAGTGGAATAATCATTATCAAAAATGATGACGTCAGGCATATGTCCTGAAATTGGGAAACATGAAATAATTTTATAAATATTATAAAGTTACAGCCCTGAACGTCAAAAACCACCGTTGAGCACTTCCATTATCCAATAACAGCATTGGATCCACCAATTCTTGCATTGATTTGTGTATAGCATCCTCAAAAAAGGAGATTTTAAAGCACAGATGTCAGTTCATTGTTGCTGACTTGTGGGCCAAACAAAGAATGATGTTTGCGCCAATTCCGGTCACTTCCTGACGGCTGCGCATGTGCGGAGAGTAGAAGTATGGAGGACCTGATAGGACTTTTAATGTTCGGTTTTGCAATTAAATTTTGGGATTGGGGGGTTCAAAATTTTTGTTTGGCCCTTGATAACTTTGAGTTTGCACCAGCTAGTCTGGGCCATTGGGTTATAGTATAAAAATATTACCCTGACTCTCCCCAGTTTTTCTTTGTTTACGGACCTATTTGGCCTCAGTTCATCCTATACAGACATTTAATCTTTTATATCTTGTTTGACAGAGCTCATGGACTCTGTCAAACAAGATATAATAGAATAAATGCTAAGTTTATCTCTAGAATACAGGAAAGTGACACAATCCCTGTTAATTGGATACTCCTGTTAATTGAAAAAGTGGCTATTCAATTAACAGAGTTCCACTGTATTACCATTTACTGGAGAGTGCCTATTGGCACTCTCCAATAAATGGAAACAAAACAATTTTATATGAATATTTTTTTTCTACTGCTGGGCAAACAAGCTATAATGCATATAGTGAACAGCCACTATAGTGGCTTTCTGCACTTTACAAAGAGCAATGATAGTGGGTTCCAGTACTCAAATAGTAAAACTTAAAGTATGTAAATGAAGCTGATATTTTAAAAGATAAATAGCATCTTCAGTGTTCCACTTACTTTCTTGCTTGGCACAGCTTTGCATTAGTGCATTTCATTCATGCAATAATGTCAATCACATGCATAACAAGCAATCAGATATGTTCTTACATGATGTTCTTACACATAAGCCAGATTCTATGTGAACAATATCTAGCACATTTCTCAATGTCTGTACTGGATCGGGTAATTTTGAATACACAGAGCAGCCATGGTCAAATAGCTCATCCTGTCTTTCAGTCAGGTGAGCTAAAAAGAAAACCATACAAATATGTCACTCTTATTTCCAGAGTCTAAATTATGCATTGAACAACAAAGGGCTGAGACATGTTTAAGAATAGTTACGAAATTGCCACTTAAACAGACCTGCACAAATTGCGTGAACCATCTTTTGTTTCTGTCAAAAAAAATTAGGCAACTTATATTTCATTTTCCAATGCTGTAATAGAGAGACTGAGAAATCAACCATGGGGGATATAATAAAACAGGTTGTGTCTAAAATGTAAGGAAATTAGGAGGGGAATTGGAGAAGGTATGACCCCTGAGTAGATGACAAGGTTGATGCAGGCCTCCTCTTAGAGGACTACTGCAAATCAGTGGATAGCCAAAGTAGTATATTATTATTAGATGGCTTACCCACTGACTGAAATTTTGATAAAACTTCTCTTCGTATTCATTAACTCTCCCAGAACTATCATTATAATGATGACAAAATGTTGGCGAAGAATTGCAGTGATGTTATACACAAGTGGAGAGGGCTCCCCAAGCCCTTTCCACCAGTGCATTATAACATAACATAATGGTCAATGAAAGCAACTTATGAAATAGCCAGGACTTGCTTTTTGAAAACTTTAGGGCGACAAAAAATTGCTCTCCTGAACTATTTTTCACTGTTTCGCTTCACAAACATCCTCTAAATGCCTAGTGAACTGTGTGTATTCTTGATGGAATGCATTCAAGCCAATCAATGCCAATAAACTGTTGTTGAATTTTTGTTCCTCGTTTACAAATCCCTCTACCTCAGTACAGTCTATTTGAGCAAGAAGTTCTGCCTGGATTCCAGGCAGACCTTCTTGCTTAATGGCCAATACTGGGGTAGAGGGGTTTGTAAAAATACAAACAATTCTCGTCAGAATACTGTTGAATATAAAACTGAAATAATATTATTATAGATAATATAATAACAAATAACATGATTTTGGAGGGCACTGTGGTTTATTGATGGCCCAACAGGAATGATTAACAGCCGGACCTGCCCAAACTGATCAAACATGGAAAAAACTTCCCTTTTTGAGGGTTCAAGATCCAAGTCAGGTTTAGTGCTTACTTCTGTTTTACCTTCATTAAGGGAGATGTCAAAATCACCAGCAATGCTGAAAATTACTGAAACTATGTGCGCAGAAAAACACTTAAATGAAATTAAAATTGCGCAAATGGTAGCTGCACAAAAAAAAATTGCCTGCGTCAGATTTCCATCACTGAGTAGACGCAATATTATAAGATTCTCAACTCAGACTTTGCACTAACATCAGTTGGGAATCAGTATCACTCTTACCTTTCTCTTACTTACAATATTTGAAACAGGGTTACCTGAAAAATGGACAGCCTAAAAGGTTAAGGTAACCTCTTTTGTGGTTGTATTATTTTTTAATTTGTAGAGGCCTGCTTTTATACATATTCTCTCTAAGTGAGACTCACTTTAATTTTATAATAACTGGGGTTGCGACTGCTCCACTACTAAAGATATTGCCAAACATTTTGTATTTTATCAGGTTTTGTTGAAATTTTTCTTTTGGCTTACACAATGGTCCATTCATGTTAAAAGTAAGTACCAATTGTCAAATGAAGTTGAGGAGAGATTTTCAGATGTTCTTCAAAGAATTTTCCTAGTTAAGAAATGGGGTGGGGAACACCTCCCCTGTGAGTTGGAAAAGCCATAAGGTTTTAACCTAGGAGCAGGTTTCCAGATGTCAACATTCACATGAATCTGAATTAATTTTCTTCAATCTAATGACAATTTTTTTGAAACAATCAGCAGCTCTGTTCAGTCTCTGAAGTGTTAGATCTAGTTTGACAAGAGATCCTGAGGGTGTGTAAAACAAACTGTATTAAATTTCACCAATGGTAAACAGGATTTTAACATTAATTTTTAAGGGAAATGAGAACAGAGACAAAATAAATGAGTTCTATGCCATCTACTGCTGGTCATTAGACCTTCAAATATGAAAGCAAATTTCCAATTTGAGGCACATTTAATACACAATTCTGGAAAGCTTATAAAGTTGTTCAAAAACAGTTACCAATTGAATGTGCATTGGGGCTAAAGGAAGTTCTTTTGGATTGATGTACTGAAATATGTCAGGTCTTATATTTCACAATGAATGATGTTATTGTGCTGGTGAACTCTTAACATGCTGAGTATTTTTCAAAATATTTTGCAGCAAATCTGGTCATGACCACTGTAAAACTGGAAAAACTATTGGTTTAGAAGTAGGTTTAATTTACATGGGAAAATTTGGTTATTAATACCAAATTATACATATTTTACTGGCAAGAGATTCCCCATCCTCAACAGGAATAACTGCCAGCAGCGTGCAAGGTGTTAAACCATGTCTGTTGTGGGCATACACAGAACATGTTTCCAGCAGTGTTCTCTTCCATTTGACTGCAGTTTTGACTGTCCTAGATGTACAGGACAATGAATCAAATGAACACTGGAGAATCAAAATAGAGATACTTTGGTACGAACATAGAATTACCTTTTCAGTATCTGCTCTGCTAGACTTGCTGAACTCGTACAACCAAACCTCACCGATATTTCTTTAATGCTTAAATTTTCTTGTATGTCTAACATGCTCTCTACAGTTTTCAACAAATTTGTATACATTTTCTTGTTTACTCCAGCAAATTTTATAGCTTCTGTCTGAAGAAAATAAAAGAAAAAATAGGCCAATTAAAACGTCAGATGTGTACCCATAGTGCAACTAGTAGAAAGTTGTTATTATCTCAGGACCAATTTTTCGAGGAATTTTCAATTTGAAGGATAAAGGGTTAATATCTCAGGATCAAATGATCAGATTTACACCAAAAACTATACACTAACTAAACTAAGAAACTGATTGGAGTAATTCTTAATTTGATGGATAAAGGGTTGATATCAGAGGATCAAAATAACAGATTTACACCCAAAACTATACAGCTCAGCACATCAGTAACCTAAACAGAAATTTAAAGTAACAACACAATCTGATTAATATTATTTGAGGTATTGCATGTCAAAGAAATAGATTGAAATTTTTTTATTAATTAAGTGGATCAAGGGTTAATAGCTCGGGATCAAATGATCAGATTTATATAAAAAACTATACAGCTAAGCAAATCAGTAACCTGAACATCTATATGAAGTAACAAGACAATCAGATTGATATTCTTTGAGTTATCGCATGTCAAAGAAATAGAATGGAAAAATGCACAATTTGATGGATAAAGGGTTAAAATCTCAGGATCAAACTACCAGATTTACACCAAAATCTATACAGCTCGGCACATCGGAAACCTGACCACACATATGACATATGAAGTAACAAGGCAACCTTCTCAATATTTTTTAGGTTACCACATGCCAAAGAAATGGATTGGAGTAATGCTTAATTTGATGGATAAAGGGTTAGTATCTCAGGATCGAATCGTCAGATTTACATCAAAAACTATACAGCCCGGCACATCAGTTACCTGAACAAATCTATCAAGTAACATGACAATAGGATTGATAATTTTTTAATTATCACATGCCAAAGAAATGGATTAGAATAATGCTTAATTGCATGAGTAAAGGGTTAATATCTCAGTATTGAATAAACAGATTTACACCAAAAACTATACAGCTCGGCGCATTAGTAACCTGAACACAAATATAAAGTATTATGACAATCTAAGCAATAGTTTTCAAGTTATTGAATGCTAAAGAAATAGATATGGATGCTGGACGGATGGACGGACAGACAAAGGATGGACAAACGACGGAGGGCCACCCCAGATGCCGGCATTATGTATACCATACATGGTATGGGTAGACATAAAAATGGATACAGTGTAATCCTGACTACTGAATAACACAACTCAAAGAACTAAACTCACACCAGGATATGATGGCCCACTGAAATAAGCATGATAGTGTTGAAACGATTAGTCGACTAGTTGAAGTCGATTTGATTTTTGGAAAAATCGACTCTGAAATCCGCCAGTCGACTAGTCGGGAGACTCAAAGATGAAGTCGTAAAATGCCAATAGTGGGGGTTAATGAGTACAAACATCAGACGTTTCTGCTTTGTGGTGGACCTATTTTAAATTGTATTGAGAAGTGGATATCAATGCAATCATTGTCATTTGTTGATGCCGATAATGTTACAACTTAGATTTCAGCAGCATTACAAGCACTGATTTCACCTAACCTAATCACTGGCACGCACTGAAGAAAAATACTTTGATGTACAACTTCAAAGATGCCGTTAATTCATGCAAGCGTTCTATCCCTTACACAAGTCGCCCACACTTTTTAATTGCAGTTTCTGCAGAGTTCCCATGCTTAAACTGACTCTTGCACATGTATATAAGTGAATCTTCTTTGAGCCAATTGCCATGTCTTCCTCAAAGGTAAATCAATACCATAGCTCCATATTCTATGATATTACTGTACTGGTTTGGGGTGCGAGCTGGCGAAGACCGGGTATGAAGGTGAGGAAACTGTCCGTCACAAAATTTGACCTGTAAGTTTTTAATTAATTGCACCGGGCGAATGGTGGCACACTTCAAACATTTTACAAATTCACGAAACTTCTGTTTTAACATCATTGGGTACTTTTTCCACTGTACGGACAGAGGACTAGGAGGCACGCACTTCCCAGGTATCCTAACTTTTTTACTGAATGGTTCAAGCTATAATATGCACGTTTTAAAAAACTCAAAATACAAACAAGAGGCCCCAGGGGGCCTGGAGGCACTCACCTGACATGGTAGCCTAAATATCAACCCATAGATTTGATTTCAACAAGTTGCATCTGCTCCTCCTAAGAAAAGCTTATACCAAATATCCAGAGATTCTGGCCAGTGGATCTAAAAAAAAAAGAAGATTTTTAAAGAATATTCCTCATATTGAACTAAGTTATAATTCGGGCTCCCACAGGGAGCCCATATATGAACCCAGGGACTTGGCTTGAACAAACTTGAATCTCACCCCCCTAAAGCTGCTGCACACCAAATATCAAAACATTCCGACTGCTGGATCTGAAAAAGATTTTTAAAGAAAATTCTTCATTTTGAACTAAGTTATCATTCAGGCTACCACAGTGAGCCCAAATATGAATCCAGGGACTTGGCTTGAACAAACTTGAATCTCACCCCCCTAAGCATGGTGCATACCCAATATCAAAAGATTCTGCCTGTTGGATCTGGAGAAAAAGATTTTTGAAGAAATTTGCCTGAAATGCACTAAGTTCGAATTCGGGCTTCTATAGTGAGCCCAAATATGAATCCAGGGAGCCGATTTGAACAAACTTGAATCAGATCCACCCCATAATGTTGCATACCAAATATCAAAAGATTCTGCCTGCTGGATCTGGAGAAAAAGATTTTTGAAGAAATTTGCCTGAAATGCACTAAGTTCGAATTCGAGCTTCTATAGTGAGCCCAAATATGAATCTAGGGAGCCGATTTGAACAAACTTGAATCAGATCCACCCCACAATGTTGCATACCAAATATCAAAAGATTCTGTCTGCTGGATCTGGAGAAGAAGATTTTTAAAGAAATTTACCTGAAATGCACTAAGTTCAAAATCGGGCTCCTATACTGAGCCCAAATATGAACCCAGGGGGCCGATTTGAACAAACTTGAATCAGATCCACCCCACAATGTTGCATATCAAATATCAAAAGATTCTGCCCGCTGGATCTGTTTTTCCCATTGCCTACAGCGTTAAAAAGTGCTGACTCAGCACTTTTTCAGTGTTAAAAAGTGCTGACTCAGCACTTTTTCAAAGTCCTGAAAAAAGTACCTTGTGATCAAACCGATAGGGATTTTTTTTAACCATTCTATTCTACTGGATAAAAGTAAGCTTTATACAAACTAAGAATTCTCTGTGCCGTGTAGTTTTGGAGATATGGCAGTTTTATGGTTTTTTCTATTTTTAGCTCCCGAGGTTCCCACGGGGCAATGAGAAAACATTTTTTTGCATCAATCAACTACTTATGATCCATTATCATCTCATATCAAATTTGGTTCAAATCGACCTCACGGTTCTGAAAATAGAAATTTTAGGCGTGGCCAAAATTTTTGCCCCTCCCATAACGAAGGCAAATAATGCCCCACAAACTTCTCTTGAACAAACTTGATTCTAAACCTCAAAAGGACTCTGTATACCACATATCACGTCTCTGCTACTGGTGGTTCTTTAGAAGGAGATTTTCAAAAAATAAGGCCATTTTTTCCATACCCCTGTGCTCAATATGAGCCGAAACCTAATTTGCATAAACATCAAAATGCCCCTACATAACCACTACTTACATGAAATTTAATTAAAATGTGGGCAATGGTTTAGGAGAAAGAGGCTCAAACACCACCTTCACGCACGGCGACGGAAGGACGAAGAGTGATAAGAAAAGCTCACCCTGACTTTCAGTCAGGTGAGCTAAAAAAAGAACAGCTACGTTCATGACTTTGACAAGGAAACTTCATCAAACACCTGCCAAACGAGTCATTAAATGAAAGGGTTATCAACTTACATGTAACAGTCTCTTGTCACCTAATTTACTGAAACAATTATGTTTTCAACAGAAAAGCTGACTAGTCGATTTTGAATCGATTATTCCCGTCAACCAGTCGACTTTGAAAAATAGGTAATCGTTTCAACACTAAAGCATGACAAACTTATTCAGATAAGAAGCCATAAGCTAAAAAAGAAAAATGAAAACACAAGAGGCCCCAAGGAGCCTTAATCGCTCACCGGCCAAAGTGGTTCAAAGAAGTATTTGGGGGTCACATTCAGTTAGACATGGTTCATCAACACAACAAAGGAATGAAGTCATGAGAGACAAATTTTATGGAACCAGGGCCATGGCTTGAACAAACTTGAATCTCACCCCCTAAGGATGCTGCATGCCAAATATCAAAACATTCCGACTGCTGAATCTGAAGAAGATTTTTTAAGAAAATTCCTCATTTTGAACTAAGTTACAATTCAAGCTCCCACAGTGAGCCCAAATATGAACCTAGCGACTTGGCTTGAACAAACTTGAATTTCACCCCCCTAAGGATGCTGCATACCAAATATCAAAACATTCCGACTGCTGGATCTGAAGAAGAAGATTTTTAAAGAAAATTCCCCATTTTGAACTAAGTTATCATTCGGGCTCCCACAGTGAGCCCAAATATGGACCTAGGGACATGGCTTGAACAAACTTGAATCTCACCTCCCTAAGGATGCTGCATACCAAATATCAAAACATTCCGATTGCTGGATCTGAAGAAGAAGATTTTTAAAGAAAATTCCTCATTTTGAACTAAGTTATAATTTGGGCTACCACAGTGAGCCCAAATATGAACCCAGGGACTTGGCTTGAACAAACTTGAATCTCACCCCCCTAAGCATGCTGCATACCCAATATCAAAAGATTCTGCCAGCTGGATCTTGAGAAGAAGATTTTTAAAGAAATTTGCCTGAAATGCACTAAGTTCAAATTGGGCTCCTATACTGAGCCCAAATATGAACCCAGGGGTCCGATTTGAACAAACTTGAATCAGATCCACCCCACAATGTTGCATACCAAATATCAAAAGATTCTGCCTGCTGGATCTGGAGAAGAAGATTTTTTAAGAAATTTGCCTGAAATGCACTAAGTTCGAATTCGAGCTTTTATAGTGAGCCCAAATATGAATCCAGGGGGCCGATTTGAACAAACTTGAATCAGATCCACCCCTCAATGTTGCATACCAAATATCAAAAGATTCTGCCTGCTGGATCTGGAGAAGAAGATTTTTTAAGAAATTTGGCTGAAATGCACTAAGTTCGAATTCGGGCTTCTATACTGAGCCCAAATATGAATCCAGGGGGCCGATTTGAACAAACTTGAATCAGATCCACCCCATAATGTTGCATACCAAATATCAAAAGATTCTGCCTGCTGGATCTGGAGAAGAAGATTTTCAAAGAAATTTGCCTGAAATGCACTAAGTTCGAGTTCGGGCTTCTATACTGAGCCCAAATATGAATCCAGGGGGCCGATTTGAACAAACTTGAATCAGATCCACCCCACAATGTTGCATACCAAATATCAAAAGATTTTGCCTGCTGGATCTTGAGAAGAAGATTTTTAAAGAAATTTGCCTGAAATGTACTAAGTTCGAATTCGGGCTTCTATACTGAGCCCAAATGTCAATCCAGGGGGCCGGTTTGAACAAACTTGAATCAGATCCACCCCACAATGTTGCATACCAAATATCAAAAGATTCTGCCTGCTGGATCTGGAGAAGATTTTTTAAGACATTTGCCTGAAATGCACTAAGTTCGAATTTGGGCTTCCATAGTGAGCCCAAATATGAATCCAGGGGGCCGATTTGAACAAACTTGAATCAGACCCATACCAAGATGCTGCATACCAAGTATCAAAAGATTCTGCCCACTGGTTCTGGAGAAGAAGATTTTTTAATAATTTTTCTATAATTCATACGGTGCTATCAGAGTTATGCCCCCTATGGAGCCCCAAGTGGGCATGTCCAATTCATTTGAACAAACTTGAATTGACATATGGTAATAAACATCCATACGAAGTTTCGAGCAAATCGACCTAGCGGTTTCAGAGGAGAAGTCGTTTGAAAAATGTTCACGACGACAGACGACGGACGGCAAGTGATAAGTTGAGCACCCTTCGGTGAGCTAAAAAACTAAAAAAAAAAGAGAAAATTTGAATGTGATTTTCTTGAACTTTGCTGGCCAGACATTGGTTTGTTCAGCTGCTAGCCTGCTTTCTTATAAAAATGATAAAAAAAGAACTATCGCCTTGGGGTGATTAATCACTATATATACAAAAGGAGTGTGCGTGTGTGTGTATCCTTGAGCACTAGTTACACTGGTCAGCACCTGTGTAAGAATTTAATCTATGAATTGGCTGTCATGTACAAAGAACAAACTGCTTGAAACAGAAAAAATTTAATCAAGGAAATATGAATTAAGCAAACAAAAAGATTGTGTGAAAAAAAGAAAAGAGAAAAAAAATTGCAAGATCCTTTGTTGGGTTACACAAATTTGATATTCCCAGAGGCCTTAGTAACTTGACATGCAGACATTTGCAAACGAAATTACCATGAATAACGAAAAATGATAAATTTTAAGTAATTTGTATATTTTTTATACTTACCAATAATGGCTCAGACTAGCTGGTGGAAACTCAAATTAATCCAGGACCAAACACAATTTTGCCCCCAATCCCCAAAATTTGCATGCAAAACCGAAAAAATCAAGTCGTATATGGTCCTCCATACTTTTTAGATCTGTGCATGCGCAGTGTGCAGGAAGGTACCGAAATTGGCGCCAACCATCATTCTTCTACAGATTGCCTGTTAAATGTTATATAAACAGCGGGGAGGTATGAGTGCCCACTCATGGGAGGGCCATACCCGTCTGGGCCATTGGTAAGTATAAAAAATATAAAAATTACTTAAAATTTATCATATTTTTATACGACAACCAATGGCCCAGACTAGCTGAATCGTAAAAAGGCTGGGGGGCCTACGACTTAAAGGAAAATCCAATCTCTCAATTACTTCAGTGAAGAATAGCTCCCACAGGAGAATAGGAGAAGATAGGAATTATATATGTCTTTCTCTGTTACGAGAAAAGAGAAAGACTTAACACCAACAATGTAATTGAGTATTACATAATATATAATTCTTCATTAATACCAGCATAACCCGTTATGCTAATTCAGTGAAGGAAAACCAATATATAAAGATAGTCCAGAGAATGAGACTCTTTATACTCATTTAAAAGTGTCCGAGGATTGTATATTAACGAACGTTTGACACGTAACATATACAAATGCTCACAGTGAGCTACACTTTAAAAACAGTACATAAATGAGACATAGTTATTGCTTCACACCGAGCTGCACATTAAAACCACCCCAGTACCGACACGGGACTACTGATACAGGAGGAGGTATTCCCTTGCTTTTCAATATAAAGCCAGATAATCATAAGGGAAAAAACCGTCCACCCCCTTCCCCTTGTTCTGAGGTAAATTTCCTCAGAACGAAGAGGGCAGCGGAACAGCATCAGTGCTGGAACGGACTGCCTAAAGACCTTATAGATGCAACATTAAAGGACGACATTCTGAGCAACAGAAAGAGGACTCAAAGATCTAAGGTCACGTGAGATGGACTCTAAATTTCTCAGGTAAAACTTGGTAAATGAAGAGGGCTGTGTCCAGAACGCAGCCTTCATGAGATCAGTAATGGCTATACTGTTAGAATAGGCCTAGGAATTGGACAGTGCTCTAACCTCGAGCGCTGAGATCTTATTGACAGAACGTTGATCCAGAGATAGATTCTCAAAGCCAATGCGTATTGCCAACTGAATCCATCTAGTGACAGCATGAACAGAAATATCTTTTCTGTTAGGAATCAACGAAAGAAACGTTTTCTTCCCTTTCTAACAAAATCTGATTGACGTTTATAAATGTGCATAGCCCTGACTGGACACAGCAAAGGTCTACGGTTATCTGAGGACAGTAAGGCCTTAATGACAATAGGCTCCGGCCGCTTATCCAGAATCTGATTCTTAGCCAAAAATCACACTTCCGTAGTGAGGGTAATGGTATTACCCACACTACGGTAGTGAGATTCATCAACAGATAATACATGAAGTTCTCTGACTGTTCTAGCAGATGCAAAGGCTAAGAGAAATGCCATTTTATAGGTCAAGAATTTGAACTCTTCGATGTTCAAAGGCTCAAAAGGAGCTTCTTTGAGCTTCAACAGAACCCAAGCCAAATTCCATTTAGGAATTAATCTGAGGGTAGCCAAGTTATCATGATGAGACTAAGTATCTGAATAGACCTATAGCCCTTAATAGTGACAGGCTACAGTTTGAGATGGTCAAACAAGTAGACCAGGAAATCCGCAATATTTGGATATATATATACATCTAGCGACTGATCCCTACACTAACGGGAGAAAACACTCCACTTCGCTGCATAGTTCAACGAAGAGGAGGACCTCCTACTGTTTGTGTCCATTGTGCGTCCTGTAAAATGTTTTCCGTGCAAGAAGGACTGCACAACGGAAATACGTGAAGGTTGAGACCTTCCGGGTTGTGATGCAGTGCACGAGACTTCCCCTGATAAAGAAGATTCTCTCGTGGAGGAAGCTTCCAGGGAACGTCCCATAACAGACACCGGAGAAGATTGATCCAAGGTTTCTGTGATGACAGAGGTGCTACTAGCAGGATTTTGCAATGAGCCTGTTTGATCTTTAACAGAATCTGCTGAATCAACAGAACTGGAGGATATGCATATCCGATCATCCTGTCCCATGAAATTGACAGAGCGTCTACTGCGTACGCTCAATGATCTGGGCATGGCGACACAAACGTCGGTAACAGATTGTTCAGGTGTCTTGCAAAAAGATCAATCCCACTGATAGCAAATCTGCCTGAATATTCGCTTGTTGAGAGTCCACTCCAATGGCAACAGGCGACCTTTCCGAGAGAGCGAGTCTGCTATTACGTTCAGATGACCCGGTATATTTCAGAGAGATGAATGTGATGATTCATGACGAATACGAGAATCGTCTCCGTTAATTCGCATAATGGAATCAAGTGAGTGCCGCCTTGGTTCCTGAGGTAAGCAACTACTGTCGAACTGTCCAACAGAATTTGAACGTGGACGTTTGCTATTAGGCGAATCCAATGTTGTAGTGCTATCCATATTGACATCATCTCTCTGATGGTTATTTGCTTCTCTAGGAACCGAGAGTCCCAAAGACCCTGACACTTCAAGTCTGCGGGACTTAGGGTCGCGTCCCAGCCCGTCTGATTTGCATCCGTCATAATCGTGAAAGCCGGATCCGGCAGTTGCAGTGGAACTCCTCGAGTTAACCACAGAAGATCTGCCGAAACCTGAACCTTTTGTTTTACTAGGTCCGTTAAAACAATACTGGTTTCGAGCGAATGCGTCTTCACACTCCAGTTCTGAGTATGCGCAGGCGGCTCATTGGAATAAGATCTGCAGCTGCTCCGCATAGCCCCATCAGTCGCATGAACTCCCTCGCTGTTATTGCGTCTGAGTGTAGACAAAAGCGAGCATAACAACTGACTAATTTTGCTCTGGGTAAAGGCAGATTGTTGTGAGTCTCGAAGCTCATTCCAAAGAGAGTGAATGACTTGGACGGAGCAAGGTCCGACTTTTTCTCGTTTACTATGAAACCGAGACGTCGGAGCAATAGTAGCAGATTCTGAGCATCGTTCTGAAGAATAATTCTGTTGCTGTATCTCTGCAGAATGTCGTCCAAGAAAGCCGACATTAACGCAGACGAATGAGCTCGGAAGAGCTCGGAAGTAAGACATTACCGAGTTCATTATTCAAGTGAAAGCCCAGGGAGCCAGGTTCAGACCATAGCACATTGCTCTGAACTGATAAACCTTCCCTTGCACAGCGAACCGCAGGTACTTTCTGAATGCCGGATGTACCAGGACATGAAAGTACACATCCTTTAGATCTATGCTTGCCGCATAGTCGTTCACTCGAATGCTCTCTCTTACCGACCGAATGGTTTCCATATAGAACTTTGGAGCCACGATTAGCTTGTTTATCCCGCTCAAGTCTATTACCGGTCGGAACAAGCCGTCTGGCTTCGGTACGAGGAACAGGTGACTGTAAAAACCTTGAGAATTTTGATTCTCGACGACCTCTATTGCTTCCTTTAATAAGAGAGCCTGTACCTCTGCTAGGAAAGACTCTCTTTTGAAAGGATCCGCCGGAAGATTTGTCCAATGTAGACATCTTGTTAGTGAGGGTTTCGCTCCGAATGATAGCCGAAGGCTGTCCGAGACTACATTTATCACCCACTAATCTTCCGTGACTGCTATCCAGTTTCTCACGAAGTTTGATAACCTTCCGCCGACTGGCAAGCAATAGAGGTCTTGACCATCACCTGTAGAACTTGCAAGGCTTATGGCAGGAGAAACTACATTCTCCCAGCGAACATCCTCGCACCGTCGGCTATGGGGCATCTGACCGATAATCCCGATCAGACTTACGCCCCTTTCCCAAGTCGCTGTATTGACGACCTCCAGAGTAATTATATGAGGGTTTTTTGTTCCCTCGCGAGGAGTTCCCTTTTGAAGATTTTGATTTTGAACGTCCTCGCTTACCCCGGTCTGCTGAAGGGGTTGTTGAGATGCAGACTTCAAAAGCAGAGAACTGGAAGCTTTCTTAGTAGCCTGTTCATAGACTAACGAAAGCTTGTCATCAAAGATAGTATGTCTGGAGACTGGAACCACCCAGAGAGAGCTTTTCACCTTGTCATCTATAAGTGATGATGACGGAAGGGCAGCATCATGTCTAATTAACTCCAGATTTGCCACTGTCAGGGCAGAGTTATACGTGGCATACATGATTGCCCTGGAAAGAACTCTAAGCGAGGTACACATGTCCTCAAATTCCGTCCGGTTGAGACATTGTGCCATAGCTCTGGTAAGGTGATTTGCGTAGAACATAGCGTCCAAATTCGCTCTATTCGATGAAATTGCAGTTTCCATTACATCTGAGCGAATGTTGAATGAGGGAGGTAAGGATATGACAAAATCCCGGGCCTGCTCATCTAAACTCAGTGGAGCTCTCTGAACATCTTCTCCAACCATTTTAAATGAACATGGTCCAAGGAACGGTATATTTATGGAAGATGTTGATAAGAAACCGCCTTTTTTCCTCACACTTGAGAGGTTAAATATGGAGTCGTCTACATGACCGAAGGCCTGCGACACCTGTCTTTGACTGAACCGGGAAATAAAGAACTTCTTCCTTCCTCCGTATAAAGTCTGTGTCTAAAGACACAAGCGGTTTCTCCCTTGTCGCAGCTTGCTGATTCGGTGGAACAAACTCAGGATAGCATTGATGGATAAAGTCCATCGCAACCATATATTGTTCCGAAAGGGAAGGGTAATCCTCTTCCTTATCACTTTCACCATCCAACTGAATCAACTGAGAATCCCGATCCATTGCATCTGCGTGAACAGATGACTGGACCAACCCAGCTCCATTCGACAGCTCACTTCCGGAGTCTGAGGGAGGCTCCTGCACTTGCTGGGATGCTGCGATCAGCTGTGCAATCTGCGACAGCAAGTCCATCACCGAGGCTTGAGGAGCAGCGGTTTTCTGTTTTTTAGCCACTTGCTGCTCCTGGGATGGCGTTCTGGAGATGGATCTCTTCTCCAAACGTCCCGATGATGGAAGCCTCGGTTCCCTAGCTACATGATGGAAGCCTCGGTTCCCTAGCTACCGGATGGTCCGACTTCACAGGCAATGACTGGCTCCGTCTTCGCGCAGCTGGATATCCGAAGTTGGGTAGCTAGGATGCGGTCGTGTGTGCTCACTGATCGTAGTGGAGGAAGCCGCGACTGTAGCTGAAGCTGGCGGCAGTCTAGACGGAGCGTCCAAAGCGGCAGGTGTGGACGTATGCTACGGCCAGTGCAAGTTTCTCATAACATCTGGCCATAGATGGGGGCAAAGATGAGTTAAAGAGGGACCTCTCCCGCTCGCGGCCTTTTCAGATCTCGCTGAGCCTCCCGACAAGAAACTTGCTGACTTCCTCTCTAGTTCCATCATAGCTGGGTGAGCTTTTGTTTTTAAGGTGCTCGCTCTACCCACTACGCTTCTTTCGACCGCAACGGACATACCCAGTGTTACGGCTCCCACGGACAGAGTAACCGCTTCACCGGTCGAGCTAGCTGCCTGCAAGGGATTAAGACCACCACCCAGTGGCCTTATCCCTTGCCTAATATTCAAGTGCACCTTAGCAGCTAGCTCTGTTTGCTCATCAGAGCGCAACGACGGTAGCACACTTTTGATGGGTGTCACAATACCATCACCATGTTCTTGTTCCTCTGAAAAAGAATCTGAAAAACTTGAATTACCTTGCGGTGAGAGCACTGGCATAGGCATCTCACCGCCAACAACGTACTGTGACACCTGCTTCCAACGTTTGTCATCTCAATTGACACATGTAGGACAAGAATCTGCAGGAGTGCATCGACTACAGGCAAGTCAACACGCACGTAAATCTGAGGAAGACTTCCTCGCCTTGCATTTTGAGCAGTAAGCTTTCATGATTAATCAAAACTAAGTCGATCGTACTCCCACAAACTCCACAATAAATATATGATAAAGATACACAATAAACAGCAATCAATCAAAATCGAAAAATTGAATTCAAAAATTTTTTAGAAAATTTTTTGAAAAAAGCCTAAGTTCCCAAAGGGAATATGAAGAGCCCAATGGCATCCTGATAGAGCCTAAGTGTGGACAAAATCCAAATTTTTTTCTACAGTACCGGAATATTAATTAATGGATCTTACAACAATCCTACAGTAATAATAACTAAATACTACATATATTTAAAGACATTGCCAATGTAAACAAAATCAAGGAAAAAACCTGAAACAAGACATCAGGCACAGAAAAAAGGCCCAAAGTCAATAACAGATTTTAAAGCTACCAGATGTAAAGCAATATCTTCAAACAAAGAAAAAACGATACATCGGATAGAAGATGCATGACCCAAAACGACCTAACACCCCTAGGGTGAGGACATAACCATGGGGATAAACAGAATAAACATTCTGTTACACACTTTAAACTCCCAAGAAATTTAATAAAAAATTTCGATAAAAATAAGCCAAAAAGCTTGGTAGTTTAACAGGAGGGCTTCAAGGAGGGATAGGGAAGGAACACTTAACAAACAGTGGATAAATCATTAGCAAGAATGATGACGTCAGGCGCATGTCCCGAAAATTGGGAAACATGAAATAATTTTTATAATTATTATAAAGTTACAGCCCTGAACGTTTCTAACCTCTGTTGTTCACTTCCATCATCCATTTATATCCTTGGATCTACCAATTTTATCATTGATTTATATCTGGCATCCTCAAAAAAGGAGATTTAAAAGCACAGATGTCAGTTCATTGTTGCTGACTTTAGGGCCAAACAAAGAATGATGGTTTGCGCCAGGGGTCAGCCTGGCAGCTGATTTTAGGGAGAAGTGACTTCTCCCTTCAGAGACTTTAGGGAGAAGTCAGGACCCAGGAGGGAGAAGTCAGTGGACATGAAGGAGAAATCAGAAAAAAAAAACTTAAAACGTATATGACATCGTGACAAAATAAATGAACATAGAGGACACAATTGTGGAGAAAAAAATAAATAAAAGTTTATACAAACACACACAAAACTAAGTCAAGATGGTTACATAACAGAATGTAGGTTAAAATCCCCCACCCCACCCTACAAAAAACTGTGTCGTTCATGGTTTCTGAATACCCCCTAACTCTTTGCCTAACAGTGATGACTAAGGTTACCGTGCAGTTGATTTTGTATTTGCCTCAACGATGTGGATTTGAAATTTAGTATGACCCATGGTGAGAGTGTTCTTCTCTGTAACAGAAGGTATATTCTTTTTAAAAAAATATTTAAAGTGTTTAAAATAAATTTCAAGTTCATATAAGAAGCTGGGTCATTCATGGTTTCTGAATACCCTAACTGAGTTGAAAAGCACAGTTAAAAAAGTTTTCGATATCCTTCGTAAATTAAGCGTTATTAACAATTTGAGTTAATTAATTTCTTTGGTAAATGACAAAACATTTCAGTTGTCTCCCTTCCCGGCTGCGCTGGGTAAACTAATAATACACTGTTCAGAAAACTGACAATTTCTGCCAACCATCTTTCACTGACACGTGCGATTGGTGCTTTGAAGGTCTGCCATTCTTATCCATCCAAATACCTGTGATTTCTATTGTAGCCGTATTACATTTAACCCCCTTCCAACAAACTTCACAAGTTTTCAAAGAAAAACATTCAATGCAAATTGCGGGGCGAATTTCAATGCAGCCAATTTTTCAGTGGAACAGAGCGTAACCGCAAGCAATTTCGATATGGACGAACTGTCTCCAATACATTTTTTTTGTTTTGAAACGATGGTTAACTTTAATAAATTCTAATTAACTCTATGCGTGTCTTGTGTGACTCGTTGTTGTTTGGTACTTTGTTTTTAAATAGCCATTTTGTGCTGGTTGCTATCAGTTGGGGCGAATTGTTCGAACGACTACGCCATTGCAATTCTTTTCAGAAATATAAAATTGGGCTAGTTTAGGCTATTTTCATAGCCATGTGACGGACTTTAACAGCAACCGTGTTTACTGTTTTTTGCGGAAGCGTGTGTTTTTAAAAAATAAAACATAAGAAAATACAGTAAACTGCCATGTCTCCCAAGGAAGTTTGGGAGGGCGACTTGAATTTCGCCCCCAATGTAAGCCAAGGCGACTTGAGGAATGACAAGGCGACTTCTTCGCCCAAGTCGCCCACTCGGCTGACCCCTGGTTTGCGCCAATTTTGGTATCTTCCTGGATACTGCGCATGTGCAGATCTAAAAAGTATGGAGGACCATATATAGGACTTGATTTTGTCAGTTTTGCATGCAAATTTGGGGGATTTGGAGGCAAAATTTGTGTTTGGCCCTGGATTAATTTGAGTTAGCACCAGCTAGTCTGGGCATTGGTTGTTGTATAAAAATATTTTCAGCCTCAAAACAATGGCCTATAATCTGTCATGAGAAGCTAAATGAGCTTATTTCAGTAATGATTGATAAGCCATGTTTTTTCGACAGAAATACAAAATATAATAAAATTTAAATTGAGACTTTTGTGAATAGCACTGGCTGGTTATGGCCATTGAAAATAAAATCAGAGTATAAAATCTGTTTTGAGTTTATGAGAATCCACATAAATTCTTGTAAATATTATCATGCGAATCCAAGTGCTGTGCTGGATTTTTTGCACAGCAGTAGGCTTAATAAACTGGCCTTATCAAAGAAATGGGAGTGCTGATTACTACCCTGAATGGAGCTAGTCATCAGGTAGGTTAGTGGAACTACAATATCAGTTTGTTCATTCAGATAAAAGAATATATCAGTGGCCAATTTGAGAAAAACTTTCACAGACATCTGACTGAAATTGCAGCAGCCAATTTAACTAGCAGCTGAAATGACTGGTAGCCATTGTTCAAAATGGTTAGCCACAATACGACTGAAAACAGTGAGGATGCCAAATCTATGTGAGTTGAGGGGTGTGTGTGTGCATCTTGCACTCTTCAATCATACCTTTCAATAACTCACATCTATGTTTTACGATTAAAGAAAATCTGCCATGTAAATTATAATCAAAGTGAAAGGAAAATCACAAGTAAAAAAAACACATTCTTATCATACATGTACTTCCACTTCAAGCCAAAATGATAAAGAAAAAGAAAATTTAATCCTTGCAGTTGATCTAAAAAGCTTTTCATTTTTCTATGAAATCACATTAGAGCATGGAGGTTTTTCGGTTCGGTTTTGGTTTTTGCAGGAAACCGAAAAACCGAACCGTCAGGTGCAAAAAACCCAAAAAAAACGGCCATGCGGTTTTTGCATACTTTGACGTTAAACTCCGGAGACAGCCTTGTATAAGCTTCAAGCTTACTGCTGAATCCACTTCAGTTCATGTTCTATTCTGTTATTTGTTTGTCGTTGTTCTTTGTACATTTTACTTGATCTGAAATAAATATTGTTTAAACTAAACTTCGAAATTTACAATGACCCCCTCGTAAACTCATTTGAAAATGGCAGCAAACGTCCGCAGAATGGGCAAATCCAAAAGTGATTATTTCCGTATAATTATGTCCGTGTTTTAGTCGCTCCCATGTATACGTCGCACTCAATATTTTCAGCCAAAATACCTCCCCTGCGACTGTTACCTTTGTATAAGTCGCACCCCGACTGTGAGAATAGCTGGTGGTGCCGACACAACAACGACTACATGTATGTCCAGTGAGTGTGGGCTTTTACTGCACGAAATTAGGTGAGTGTCGGAACACGTGAATTTTTTTTTTTCTTTTAATTTTTTCATTTCAGTCATATTTATCTCATATTAAATGCATGAAATAAAATAATAATCAAAATTATATAAGGTATGGACCATTTATTCTCCATGTGATACTCGTTGATGCCGTAAATCCATTTTATTTTGCACATAACAACATGAGGGATATATCATACTCAGTACTTCGAAAGGAGGCGAGAGGTCCAGTGAGGGATCGAGGAACAGGACAGTGAATGGAGTCCCTGTATTATGGTGATGTTAACATAACAGAAAAGTTACAAGTGCAAATTATTGATTTTATGGAAATTAAAACTGAACACAAAATATAACAAAGCAGGTATATAATGTATAGCAGTGGTAGCACCAGGATTTCGATTCTGGAGGAGGGGGGGGGGGGGGGTGGGGGTTGTGCTAAGTAAGATGTGGGGGTCCAAGGTCGAGATGCCTACAGCATCGCCCGAAAGTCATAGGCCTAAGCCAGGGGTGTGGGCATGGGAGAGTGTGTCCCTCACCTGTTGGTTTGGGATCTGTGGGCCATGCCCCAGAAACAAAAAAAAATCATATTTGGATAATTTGGACGCCATCGGAGCGATATCTGAGCGTTTCTACAATGCCTGACATGGTCTTCAAAGGCACCCAGATTGAGTCAGATAGCAATTTGAAATTTGATAGTTTTCAAATGACATACAATCTACCCCAAATTCATATTAACACTCCGTCAACTGAGTGCTAGTGAGGTGTGCCATGTCCCAGTAGGACATAGCACACTTTACATAGCTCTCAGGTGCAATTTCTATGGTCTTTTCTAGTAAGACGATAGTGATTTAGATTAATTGATGGTCCTGGAAATAATACCGAAAAACCGAACCCAAGCCGAGGTTTTAAAAAAAATAAAACCAAAACCGAACCTGGAAAAAAAACTTCCATGCACTACAACACATATAGACAAGTTTCTCCAACAAAAATATGTTCATCATAAATGAGCTGCTAATCCCACATGTGCAGAGTAATCGGATGACTGATGAGAAGGCTATTAATTTCTTTTTCAAGTTGTCACAACTGGTCTGCTAACCTCACATGTGCAAAGAACCCTAATGAGAAGGCTGTTAATTTTTCTTTCAATCTGAACAGAAGTGATTCTGACTTTCTGCCTGTGATGAAGACAAATCCGAGGCAAGAACATAAATGTCCTTACAAACGGTAGCAATGCAAAGCTGAGTAATGTATTACAGTGCAATCCTCTTAATTGAATATCCATTTTGCCAGTGAAAATTATTCAATTAACAGGAGTATACAATTAACAGGGATTTCGTCAGTTTCCTGTGTTCTGGAAGTAAACTGAGCATTTATTCTATTATATCTTGTTTGACAGAGCTCATAGAGCTCTGTCAAACAAGATATAATAGAATAAATGTCTGTATTGGATGTAGTGAGGCCAAAAAGGTTGATAAATAAGGGGAATTTGGTGCGTGTCACAGTAATTTTTTCGACATACTACAAAAATTTATATACAATTAACAGGAGTTTACTCTACAACCCATATGCAATTAACAGATCAAACTAGAATTATCACTGAAGGTGATTAATACCCCCGCTTTGGGTTTTTAGAGGAATGCACTTCTGATCATGTAGGCGAAGGCCATAAGGAAATGTATACATAAAGATCATTTTTTGTTGTTGAAATTTGTATTTGCATGTGGCCTTCCACAGAACAGCACTGAATACTTAAAGAGCCCACACATATATGGTTTACATTTGGAAAAACACATTTACAATGTGCAACATGTATTCAAAATCGGTTCATTAATGTAGGAGGAGTTGCACACACAAGAATCCTATTTGAAAACCCATAATAAATCCAAGTTAAAGGGAGATAACCTGGTTAAAATTGTCGCAGATCAAAAATCTTGGAATATGCGCATGTTCACTTAGTAGTGATGATGTCTGAAAAGTTTTGTCCAAATTGATTGATAAATGTAGGAGGAGTTGCGCACACAAGAATTTCATGTAGAAACCCATAATAAATCTAAGTTAAAGGGAGATAACCTAGTTAAAATTGCCACAGCTCAAAAATTTTGGAATATGCACATGTTCACTTAGTAGTGATGATGTCTGTAAACTTTCGTCCAAATTGATTGATAAATGTAGGAGGAGTTGCGCACACAAGAATTTCATGCAGAAACCCATATTAAATCAAAGTTCAAGAGAGATAACCTGGTTAAAATTGTCGCAGATCAAAAAGTTTGGAATATGCACATGTTCACTTACTAGAGATGATGTTTGAAAGGTTTCATCAAAATCGGTTCATTAATGTAGGAGGAGTTGCGCACACAAGAATTTTTTCGAACGGAAAGACATAATAAATCTAAGTCAAAGGGAGATAACCTGGTTAAAATTGTCGCAGATCAAAAATCTTGGAATATGCGCATGTTCACTTAGTAGTGATGATGTCTGAAAAGTTTTGTCCAAATTGATTGATAAATGTAGGAGGAGTTGCACGCACAAGAATTTCATGTAGAAACCCATAGTAAATCTAAGTTAAAGGGAGATAACCTAGTTAAAATTGCCACAGCTCAAAAATTTTGGAATATGCGCATGTTCACTTAGTAGTGATGATGTCTGTAAACTTTCGTCCAAATTGATTGATAAATGTAGGAGGAGTTGCGCACAAAAGAATTTCATGCAGAAACCCATATTAAATCAAAGTTCAAGAGAGATAATCTGGTTAAAATTGTCGCAGATCAAAAAGTTTGGAATATGCACATGTTCACTTAGTAGAGATGATGTTTGAAAGGTTTCATCAAAATCGGTTCATAAGTAGAGATGATGTTTGAAAGGTTTCATCAAAATCGGTTCATTAATGTAGGAGGAGTTGCGCACACAAGAATTTGTTCGAACAGAAAGACATAATAAATCTAAGTCAAAGGGAGATAACCTGGTTAAAATTGTCGCAGATCAAAAATCTTGGAATGTTAAAAAATTTATAGTAATTTATATATTTTTTATACTTACCAATGACCCAGACATAGCTGGTGCTAACTCTTAAAATATAGGGCCAAACACAAATTTTGCCCCCCAATCCCCAAAATTTGCATCTAAAACTAAAGAAAACATGTCCAGAGAGGCCCTCCACACCTCGCCCCCACTGCGCATGCGCAGTGTCAAGGACGTTCCGAAATTGGCGCCATTTATCATTCTAATAACCAGTGCCTGGTAAGCGCTATGTACTCAGCGGGGAGGCAAGAGTTCCCAACTCCTGGGAGGGCCATCCCCGTCTGGGTCATTGGTAAGTATAAAAAATATATAAATTACTATAAATTTTTTAACATTTTTATACTGTACCAATGACCCAGACATAGCTGAATAGTAAAAAGGCTGGAGGGCCAAGGACATAGAGCAAAATGGAATACGCTCAATAAAATAAAAAAGAGTCATCCCCTGTAGGGAAAAGAAGTAATAGGCCTTACATGTATCTTTCTTATTTATGATAAATTAGAAAGATACAACACCTTCCAAAAATTGAGCTTCATACATCCATGTACTCTATTAATATCCAATAATCCTTATACTAATAATTTTTAAAGTAAGCCAATAATAAAGTAAGTCTAGAGAATAGAGACTCTTAAACTCCTAAAAGTGTGTGAGAATTGCATAATCATGTCCGTTGACATATGCAATATTCAAAAGCTATACTTTAAAAACTAAGACTTGAATGAATTTTATAAACTTAAACTTCTCACTAAACAACCATCCTAAAAACAGCTCAGAATTACTAACTCCGGAGGAGGTATCCCCTTGTTTTCATAGTAAAAACAGGTGACCCAAGGGAACACCCTCCCCCCCCCTTTTCCTTGCCCTGGGTCAAATAGCCCAGAGCGAAGAGGGCAGCCGAACGGAGACACTGCCGAAACAGACAGCCTACCTAGCTATAGTAGCAACTGTTAAGTGAATGACATTCTGAGCAGTAGATAATAGACCTAACAATAGAGGCCTCCAGAAATGGACTCGATATTTCTGAGATAAAATTCATGAATGGATGGCTGAGCGCAATGAGCAGCCTTCAAAAATCTATAATAGAACACTATTAATGTAAGCCCAAGAAGTAGAAGAACTCTTACTTCATGAGCCGAAATCTTAAGCACAACTGCTAAGCCAATGATATACCATAAGCAGTACGCTAGTTAATAGAATCCATTAACAATAAAATGGAGCGTAACGTCCTTCTACTAGACATCAAAGACAGAAGAAGCTTACGCCCTTGTAATAAACAGATATCTGTTTATAAATACATAAACTGTACCCGGAAAGAGTAAAGGCCTATGCCCATACGAAGACGGAAGGACCTTAAAATAATAGGTTCCGGATAATAGGAGCCTAACTCTTATGCAACAATCCAACCTAAATAGTAACGGAAGTATTGATTCCGAAACTATGAAAGTGAAAATCATCCATCGATAGTGCATGAAACTCACTGACTCTACAGTAAAAGAGAAACCAACAGAATTACTGTCTAAAAGGTCAGAATTTGAAAACTACTGTTTCCAGAGGCTCAAATGATTACTTAGCTAAATAAGAACCTGAAGTTAAAATCCGTATAGGAATTTAATCTAAAGATTCTAAGTCTATTTATCAAAAAGTTACTAACTGACTTAGATAAAGAGACAAAAGACTCAATTGTAAACTATCGTAGAGTGCATAGGTATGAGGTAACATAAACCTATAACCTAAATAACAACAGGCTGCAGTAGATCTTGTGAAACAAGTATACTAAAAAATAGCAATGAGTAGTATGGAGGGATCAACCATATGAACATAATGATCCCTACACCACGACGGAAGAGCCTCCACTTTAGTCGCATAGAATAGCGAAGAAGAGGATCTCCTATAGTAAGAAATCGCGTCCAAAGCTCGTCCAGTACAGTGCTTACAATGCAATATGGACCACACAACGGAAAACATGAAGGTTGCGACCTTGCTGGTTGTGATAAAAATGACACGATTTACCCAGTGAAAAAAGATCCTCACATAGAGGAAGATTTCACGTTAAGATCCACAGTAGACAAGAGAGTAAATTACTCATGATCTCTGTGAAGATAGAGATGCTATCAACAGAAATATATTGTGGTTGTTTATCTTAGCAATACCTGCTAAAAACAACAGCGCCGGAGGATACGCGTATCCTATCATTCTGTCGTATAGATCAATAGAGCGTTAACAGTATTAGCTCAGAGATCTGGACAAGCCAACACATACGTCTGCAATTGATTAGCCAACTGTGTCATAAATAAAACATCATTGGGCGCTCCCATAGATAGCAAATCTGATTGAATACTTGTTTGTTGAGAGTCCATTCTGACAGCAACAAGCGACCCGTAAGAGAACGGGAGTGCGATAAAACAATCAGACGACCCAGAATATGACGGACCAAAACTGAACTTGGTGTACTATAACCAACAGACGGATTCTTTCCATTAAATTGAATAACGGAAACGAAAGAGTGCCTCCCTGGTTCCGGAGATACGCCACTACTGTCGAATTAAAGGACAGGAATTTGGGCATGCGTTTCTGAATAATGTTCATGCAATGACATAAAGCAAGCCTAAAAAACATTATTCCGCGGAAGTTAACTGATAGCTAAAAGACTGCGGAACCCAAAGACCCTGGCACTTCGAATCCGTAGGGATCAGTATATATCCCAATCTGTTTGACTGGCAACCGTCATAACAGCCACACTCGGGTCCGGCAACTGCGGCGGCACTCTCTGAGTCAACCACCGAATGTTTGCCCCAGTCTGAATCTCTTGTAACACTAGATAGACAAGAGAATGTATAAATCAAGCAATTCATGGATTGCCGGAAAGTTGCCGTCGAAGAGAAGCTCCTCCGAGAACGAAGCGACTCTGAGAGAGTTCTTAACCTACTATCCACGCGTGGATGTAGCTAGGGCTGCCTCACGTCTAACCAACTCCAATCAGCCACTGAAGGGCGGAGTTATACGTGAACAAACTACTGCCCTCAAAAGAAATTACATTGAGAATAATATCCCGTAAATCTTTTCTTGAAGACGTAATGATAACGCCTCAGTAAGGCGGATTACGTATAATAAAGCGTCTAAGTTAAGTCTAATATACATAATGTCGTTCCCAACATTGAAATTGGAAAAGACATAAACGGTGAAAAAGAATATATGCAGTCTTTAATCACACCGTCTAGACGCATATGAACTCTCGGTATGCCCTGCTCTGCCAAAATAAACTATATGTAAAAAAGATAAAATGGCAGAAATGAGCCACGCGGACAAGAAACTAAACTATCATGCTTAGTAGCCGTCTTGTATATATATAAATATATAGCGTCGAAAAATAAAACACATGTTGTAATGACAATATTGGACTGCGTCGGTAAGTCAGGGACAAAGTCCCTGTACCGATCGAAAATCCGAGTCCAATGACGCTATAAGTCTCTTATCCAAGATCGCAGCAATAAAGTCCGAAAAATAATCACTGGAAGAAATGCCAGAAGATATGAAAGGCATCTTCCGATACTACTAAAGGGAAAACTCGAAATCTTTCGAATCCCTTTCGCCATCCTGTCGGACCCTATAAAGCGTTCGGTCGTCCGTAGCTTGATGCAACCGCGGACCGCACCGACCCAGCGCCGTCGGATAATTCCTGATTCGACCGAGAAACCGTCAATTGCTGGGATGCTGCGAAACAACTGTGCTAACTCGGATAGCACGTCCGTCACTGAGGCCTGAGGAGCAGCGGTCTTACGATGCATTGCCGCAGGAAGCTCCGAGATCGTTACCCCGTGCATACTTCCAATATGCGAGCGAACGGAGTGTATAGGCCTCGTGTCCCTTGGCTACCGGATGGCGCGACCTATTCGCTGTGGAATCACTGAATGCCGAAACTGATCGGATACTCGAGGTCACGTAGCCAATGTGCGGTCGTGTGCCCTGCTGTGAGGATGAGGAAGCATTAAAGACAGTCTCTCGGACTGTCAATATAACGGAGCGTCCCGAGCAACGGACATATGCTCCGAATGTAAAATATCTGAACCACAACATGCGGTCCCCTATGTTGTTGGCTTCCTCCGATCTGTCCTCAATCTGCCGTCACTGGGTGAGTACTAAAGTAATTAAAGTGCTCGCATCACCCAAATCTCCTTCCTAGACCGCAACGGACGAACCCGGCAGCCGAACCATTCGATGAATGTACGCTACACCGGGTGAGCTAGCGAATGTCACTCCGTAAGCGATAGACATATTCCATGAGCACTTATTGCCGCTAACTCTTCATTAACTATGACGACAGATAACTCTTCGAACAAGAAACCAGAAATGCTTGGATAGCAAGCATAAAATAATAATATATATAGCGTCGTTCAATAATTCGAAAGTTTGTGTGACATTATTGGACTATGTCGGAACTGAGGGACGATGTCCCTGAACCGAACCAAAAATTTCTAAGTCCACCGACGCTATCAGTTTCTTATCCGGCATCGCAGCATATGTTGTTCCGAAAGGGAAAGCTTGAAATCCACCGAATCCCTTTCGGTATCCCGTCGGACCGGATGAAACTTTCGGACGTCCGTACCCGCTTCCGCGGAGCGTCCCGACCCAGCATCGTCGGATAAAATATATGCGACAGATTCAGTTGATGCTGGGATGCTGCGATAAACTGTGCTATTAAGGAAAGCACGTTCGTTCCCGAGGCCTGTGCAGTAGCGGACTTACGATGCATTGCCGCTGGAAGCTCCGTGTACGTTGACTCCCGCATACTTCCTATGCGAACGTCCGGAGTCTGCAGACCTCGAGTCCCCGGCTACCGACCCAGCGCTGTCGGATAATTCTCGATCCGACACCGTTTCTGTCGGCTGCTGGGATGCTGCGATAAGCTGTGCTATGTGCACAAGAATGTCCGGCGTCGAGACCTGCGGAGGCGCAGTCTATCGCTGCTTCGCCGAGGGCAGCTCCGCATCAGATGGCTCCCGCATACTTTTCCTATGCGAACGTCCGGAGTCCATCGGTCTCGAATCCCTGGCTGCCGGATGGTGTGACCTGGTCGCCGAAGAATCCTTGATCGGCGAAGCTGGTAATATATCGGCGGTCACGCAGCCAAGGTGCGGTCGTGTGCGCTGACGAGAAGAGGAAGCCTTAGCAGTCTCAGCGGACTGCGTATACAACGGAGCGTCCCGAGCGACGGACGTATGCTCCGCTAACGACACATTTGTACCACAACATCTGGGGCCAGATGTTGTTGAACGAGAGAGGGGCCTCTCTCGCTTGCCGTCCGGATGGACCGGAACGAGCTATGAACCGGACTAAAAGGCTTCCTCCGTTCTCCCTCCGATCCGCCGTCACTGGGTGTGCATTAAGTTAATTTTATAGTGCTCGCATCACCCCAAAATTCCTTCTAGACCGCAACGGACGAACCCGGCTGCCGAACCATTCGGTGAATGGACGCTACACCGGGCGAGCTAGCGGACGTCAAAGGCCGTCGAACCTACTAGGGTCCTCTTAGGCAATTGGCGTATTACATGAGCACTTTTCCGCTAGCCCTTCATTAATTGTGACGACGGAGGCACACTGTTGGAAGACATCACAGATACATCACCCTAATCTTGATCGTCTGAAATAGAAATTGATAAAGTAGAGTGACCCTGCGGGGAAAGGACCGGAGTGTCCAAATCCCCAACAACATACCGTGACATACGCTTCCCATATTGTCATCGAAATCATACGATACAGAACCGGAGTTAATGCGAGTACACTGACCACATATAGAATGATAATAAGGTCAGAGGAAGACTTCCTCTTAAAACAATAGATCAATATCCTTTCAATGTGAAAAGAAAACAAGTCCTGGTACTCGCACTAACCCCTGGCAATCAAAATACATAATAATAATATGATCCATTAATATAGAAAAAATAATTGAAATCAAAATATTTTGAAAAAATATTTTTTCAGAACAGCCCAAGTTTCTGAAAAGTAACGTTGAGCCCCAATGGATCCCAAGCCTAAGTGTGGACAAAAATTTTAAAAATATTTTAAACAATTTATTCAACACTTACGAACAATAATAATGTATCTAGTTATGATTGAAATAACATAAAGATATTATTATTTAGAAATCCCCCCCTCACACAGAGGGCTGTTGTAAATGTAAACAATGAGTGTAAAAACACTAAAATAAGACTCCAGGCACCCAGGCCCGAAATCAGTTACCAAAAATACACCATCTGATGCAAAACAGAGACTTCCAGGGAAGAAACTGCAGAACATCAGATGGTAGATGCAGAACACAACGCCTAACCACCCGTAGGTGAAGACGTAAACATGGGGAAAGAACAGAATTCATTCTGTTATTCAGCTAAACTCCCAAGAAATTTTAGTAATAATAATTACAGAAATTATGCCAAAAGCATGGGAGAATAGCAAGGGGGAACTTAAAGGACAGGGAGAGAGGAAAAACACTTGTAAAAACAGTGTAACTAAATAATCAGAATGACAACAAAATGGCTGCTGCCTTGAAAATAGGTAACTTAACATAATTTCATTAAAAAATTTTAAGTTACAGCCCTGATAATATTCTGTCACACATTCTTTTCCTCTCCTCCTTTTCTATCCTCCTTAGAATCACCATTTCACTAATATTTATTTGTCTGGCATCATTTAAACTGAGATTTAAAAGCACAAAGATCAGTCAGATGTTAACTGATGAAGGGCCAAACTTAGAATGATAAATGGCGCCAATTTCGGAACGTCCTTGACACTGCGCATGCGCAGTGGGGGCGAGGTGTGGAGGGCCTCTCTGGACATGTTTTCTTTAGTTTTAGATGCAAATTTTGGGGATTGGGGGGCAAAATTTGTGTTTGGCCCTATATTTTAAGAGTTAGCACCAGCTATGTCTGGGTCATTGGTACAGTATAAAAATATGCGCATGTTCACTTAGTAGTGATGATGTCTGAAAAGTTTTGTCCAAATTGATAGATAAATGTAGGAGGAGTTGCGCACACAAGAATTTCATGTAGAAAACCATAATAAATCTAAGTTAAAGGGAGATAACCTAGTTAAAATTGCCACAGCTCAAAAATTTTGGAATATGCGCATGTTCACTTAGTAGTGATGATGTCTGTAAACTTTCGTCCAAATTGATTGATAAATGTAGGAGGAGTTGCGCACACAAGAATTTCATGCAGAAACCCATATTAAATCAAAGTTCAAGAGAGATAACCTGGTTAAAATTGTCGCAGATCAAAAAGTTTGGAATATGCACATGTTCACTTAGTAGAGATGATGTTTGAAAGGTTTCATCAAAATCGGTTCATTAATATAGGAGGAGTTGCGCACACAAGAATTTGTTCGAACAGAAAGACAAAATAAATCTAAGTCAAAGGGAGATAACCTGGTTAAAATTGTCGCAGATCAAAAATCTTGGAATATGCGCATGTTCACTTAGTAGTGATGATGTCTGAAAAGTTTTGTCCAAATTGATTGATAAATGTAGGAGGAGTTGCGCACACAAGAATTTCGTGTCCGGAAAGACGTACGGATGGACGTATGGACGTACAGGGCGATTCCTATATAGCCCCCACTTCTTCGAAGCGGGGGTATAATTAGTGCTGCCGCGGTTAAGACTTTTTTCTGACCGGTTAACCAGCATGTTTGACAGTGGTTAACCGCATTTAAGGTACCTATATTTGTAGTGTGTTCTTGCTTCAACTGTAACTATTATATCGGGCCAGCCAATGTTATTTACATTGACCATAAATAATAATAAAGAAGTATTCCATTTAGTCGTTGTTGTTCAATCCCCCATGTGTTTACATCAGTGCGTGTACCAGAAATCAACAGGTTTGTGGGGCCAATATGGATGAAACCATAAAAAACACAAAATCATCACAATAACAACAAAAAAATAAATAATAACACATTAAATGTTTGCCAGCAATACCTGGAGAGACGTATTTATTTATTCCATGAACTCCAATTCACTGATGTGTAATGTCCGGTTATAAATTATGCACACGTGCACCAGGTAAAGTTAGTTTCAATAGCACCAACAATGCTTAAGTGGGACATCAAT
This sequence comes from Pictodentalium vernedei, assembly GCA_031216915.1. Lineage (NCBI taxonomy): Eukaryota > Metazoa > Mollusca > Scaphopoda > Dentaliida > Dentaliidae > Pictodentalium > Pictodentalium vernedei. Next base: position 157,260,123 of record CM062295.1, read on the forward strand.
TTGAAAACAATTTGCGCTGTAACCTGCGCATTTGTTGTATTTTTATTGGTTTTTCTGGAACATCCTCGTGTTCCGGAAAAACCAACTTAATCACAACAACTGCGCAGGTTACGGCGCAAATGGTGCTCTGATTCTGAAACTATGAACTTTCAGTCACAAACGAGCGTTGGATTTTCTTGACATGGATGAAGAAAGACATTGGGGTGATAAACAACGAAAAACAAATAAATGCGAGTATTTTTTAAATCTTTAGTAAAAATTTGTTTATTCTTTTATCTTATTCACCACGTGGTAACTCGTCAAAACTTACCTATTTCCGTTGCATCCCAAACTGCCCCAAAATGGCAAAACGTAACTTGCAACTTATTCTTTTTGACTGCATATATTTAAAAATGGGGGGTGCGACTTATATGGGCTTTAGGCAAAAGGGAGGAATTCCAGGTGTGAGTTTGGGGTGCGACTTATACACGGGGGCGACTTATACACGGACATATACAGTGAGTATAGTGAATGTAAGGTTAACCGGTTAAAACATTTTCTTGACCGGTCAAAGTTTTAACCACAGGTTAACCGGTTATCCGGATAACCGTGGCAGCACTAGATCAAATTTGTACTGAAGGTATGGTAAAGGGTTTTGTGTTTGAAAATTATATTCAATTAACAGGGATATACAATTAAGAGATATCCAATTAAGTGGGCTCCACTGTATAAGCTGATGTAACTCTGTGATTCTGACCTTCTGTCTGTGATGAAGACAAATCCGAGGCAAGACCATAAAAGTCCTTACAAACGGTAGCAATGCAAAGCAGAGTAATGTATTATAAGCTGATGTAACTCTGTGAAGTTGGGGAAAAATTTCAAAATTGCTGTCTAAAAGTCATAATTTCCTAAAATATTGCCTGCCTTTACAGGAGGCATGGAGGTTTGAACAAGCTGATTTGTGGGATAGATGGATCAAAATTTTAAAATGAAAATGCAATTTTAAGAATGAGTTAAATATGCTGTCCGATGCACAGAGTGCCTGAGTACAAGGACAAAGCTTGGGAGGGTGGGGGGGGGGGGAGGGGGGGGGGTGGGAAGCAAGGAGAGGTCTTTCAAATTCATACTTGGAGGTTTTCAATTTCAGTCTCCACCACCCACAACAACCATACCAGGTGGGAATTTCTAATAGCTCAGAAATTTCAGTTTTAGGAAAACGTAATTTGAATTTCCTAAAGTTGCAACTTCTGAATCAATCAGTCAGAATATTCTCACCTGATGTGACAGAGGGGTGGGGGTAGGGGGGGTTAAAGTGTTGGACTCAGTGGGCTGAATTTGAAACTCCCAATTTAATGCTCAGGAATTAAAGGATGGAAACTAGAGCTGTGCGGTATTGAAATTTCAGGTTCGGTATCGGTATTTTTCAGATAAATACCTCGGTTTCGATACAGTATTCGATATATACCGTATAGTAGTTGCAAACTGACCCAATTTCCCAAAATTCAACCATATAGTAACTTAACAGGTTCAACGCTTACATCTTATGAACTTGACAAGAAATCAACTGCGATAACTGATTAGTCTAGAACATTATTTAATGAATCCCTCGATTCAGTGTGATAATTCAACTGAATCGAGTGATTCATTAAATACCTTGCCAAGTTTTATCAGTTGGCCTCCATGTCCTTCATACCATGCCCCTCCCCAATAAATCAGATAGAAGAAACATATGTTCTTCACTTTCAAAGCTTTTCAGTAAGTTTTCACTAGTAGTAACACTCTTGGTCAGTCCTTCCCTCCTTATCTTTCAAAGTGACAAGATTAATGTCCACTGTCCAGTGAACACAGTGTTCAATATCCACATAAATATGCAAGTAAATTGGAGTAATAGAAATGTAATTAATCTCTCTATGATAATCCCAGTTGCGAAAATATTGTGCAATCATTGCCAATCTTGCAATGCTTCAATGACATGGTGTCATCCACCTTTAATTGTTTGGGTTCATCCTTGAAAAACATGTAAAATAACATATTTTATAACATTTTATAAAATTGTACAAATTGGTGATTTACTAATAGTAGCAAATCATTTTCAAAGCATTTTCTGCGCCTCTATCGACCAAATGAACTCCAATAATGCTAAATCTGTTGTCGCCTGTTTGCATCTGTACATTGTTTTTCAATGTGTCTTAAAATTTAGGTCAATCACATCTTTCCAGTGGTCTCTACTGTGCAGTATAAACTAGAGGTACTGTGAGCAAACTCACAAACTGATACCCCCCCCCCCCCCCCTCCCCACGCCTGAAATGTATAAGTTAGATTATCTCCCCTTGGAAATGTCAGAACGGAATTATATTGCTTCATGCACATCTTCATATGGAGTTCTTCCACTGTGTAAAGTTTCATGAAAATTCTTCAAACGGTTTAGGAGGAGTTGCGCTTACATGGATGGACAGACAGTATAAGTTAGATTATCTCCCCTTGGAAATGTCAGAACGGAATTATATTGCTTCATGCACATCTTCATATGGAGTTCTTCCATTGTGTAAAGTTTCATGAAAATTCTTCAAACGGTTTCGGAGGAGTTGTGCTTACAAGGATGGACAGATGGTATAAGTTAGATTATCTCCCCTTGGAAATGTCCGAACGGAATTATATTGCTTCATGCACATTTTCATATGGAGTTCATCCATTGTGTAAAGTTTCATGAAAATTCTTCAAACGGTTTAGGAGGAGTTGCGCTTACAAGGATGGACAGACGGCATAAGTTAGATTATCTCCCCTTGAAAATGTCAGAACGGAATTATATTGCTTCATGCACATCTTCATATGGTGTTCATCCATTGTGTAAAGTTTCATGAAAATTCTTCAAATGGTTTAGGAGGAGTTGCGCTTACAAGGATGGACAGATGGGCAGGGTAATTCCTATATACCCCCCAAACTTTGTTTGCGGGGGGTATAATTATTTATACAAAACAATATAAAGCAGATGATCGGCTATTAAAGATTGATGACTTGTATTTTAATAAAATGATCAGTTGTTAAAAGTATCTGCAACTTAAAACCAGTCAACCACCCACCCGACCCCTAATGCCCCCTGTGAATAAATTGCACAGTAATTTCCAGAAAATATATTGAATCAGCCTGAATGTAAAGAACACTGGGACCGGGGGCATTTTTCTTCAGAAACGGAAGTACCAAGTTAACAACTTGCCATTTTTCGTTTTTCAGTCGTCGCTTTTTTATTTCTTTCTCCGATGTATTCGGCAGCGTCTGCTGCTACCTGTCGCTTACAAAGTTGACATTTGCACATTTTCTTATCAATTCAAACAAAATATGTGGCCCACAGGCTTTTAGATTTATGATCCACCTTGATGAGTTGACTTTCTGTCAATTTTGCAGGAAAAATATAAACACCGAAATGAGCGATATTTTGATTTGGTTTTGGCATGGTTTTTGGTATCCCTGTAATACCAAAACCATACCGAAAATTCGGTATACCACACTGCACTAATTGGAAACCTAACAGAAAAGTATAAATTTTATAGTAAATTTCCTTTCTTATTATATCTACCGAAATTGTTAACTACAGGCTTGCACTACAGTGGAAGAACCTAACTCGGATAAAATACTCTCTATTTTAATCTTTCCCAAGATTTGGGAAAGAAAAGTGGTGTAAAAACACCACGAAAAAATAAGCCAAAACTGGGTCGAGCGCCATCGGCGCACACCCAGTATGGGACGCTCTTCCACAGTACAAATCCACGACTTCCGTAAAACAGTGCGCAATGCGTCAATTCGTCATTCTTTTGATTCCGAACAACACTGGAGTTATGTGATCAGCGGGGAGGAAGGATTCTTACCCGAATAAGAAGACGGGAGGGCCTCCATGTAAACAATTTCGGTAGGTATAATAAGAAAGGAAATTTACTATAAAATTTATACTTCTTATCAACCTACCTCAATTGTTTACTACAGGCTGAATAGACAAAAGGCTGGAGGGAATCACATAACCAACCCACACATAACTCAATAGCACTGGGACCGTGGACAGAGGAAGAGATCCCTAGGCCTATCAAACCATAGCATCACAAACATTAGAAAAGACAATGAAAGATGAGGCGTATGGTGAAGTGCGCTGCACAGACAGAAAGGGCAGTAACAGCACAAAGCTGGAACTGACCCTGAAAAAAGCTGAAAGGCTGGGATAGACAACAGCCTGAGCCGAAGAAAGAGGGCCCCAAGGACCAAGGTCCTCTATCGGCTCCTGCAACTGTCGCAGATAAAAGGAGAATGTAGCATTTCTCCAGAAGGCTGCCAGAATAACATCTGTCATCCAACAACATGACAGAGTTATTAAAAGAGGAAGATAATGCATGCATCTCGTGGCAGAAAAAACAATTGGTAATACAATCGCCAGTAGCTAGACGAGCAGAAGCTGCACGAATAGCAAGACAAATCCATCAAGAAATGGATGCAGGAGAGATCTGCCATGTGAGAGAACGCATATTCATCCAGGATAAAGGCGTGAACGCCCCCCACCCCCAAGCAGAGCAGCGCCCATGAAAGTGACCATCTTGGAGGAAACTGCTAGGCCTTTTCAAGGAAAAGAGCTAAACAAGCTTGGAGAGGCAAGGATGAGTGTCGAAACAATGCGGTATCGCATATGAAAAAATGTCTCCGAAGCATGGACATGTACCCATTGCTGGAGACCCCCAAAAACAAACATATACCAGAAACTCCGCAAGCGGTGTGATCGAAGGAGTGACAGAAGCAACAGAGTGATTGCACACCATCGATAGAAGAACCTTCCACTTAGCCACAGAGGCTAAACCAGTGGAGTGAGTGCCTCCTTGAAGAAGAAAAGCAACTCCACCGCGTGTCTCGAAAAACCACTATGGAGGAGACAGGACCCGATAAAAGACATGTGCGAAGGCGCAATGAAGTCGGGTCAACGTAAAACCTCCTCGGGCGACTTTGGCAAAGAAAGTCTCGAGGTAGAGGGAGACATGCTGGAACCGCCACTAACAGAGAGCGGAGCAGATTGATCCACACCCATCGTGGCGACGGGTGTGATCGAAAGGATTCGACGACTGCAGGTCGAACTAATTCCAGATTAGCCGTGTTACAGGCATGCGTGTGAGAAGATGCATGAGTGCTTTGGACAGAACACGCAAAGGAGCCTGTACCTCGTCAAACTTATCTGGGGGCAGATAAGCAGCTAAAGCTGAGACGACGTGATCGGAGAGAGAGAGCATACCAAGTATCTCTCTCGATAAGCCCAATGTGGACTCCAGAGTCGTCATCGGAATAACGGCAGACTTGGACTTGGAAAGCCCGAGGGAATTGGAGTCCTGATCCAAAACCGTCAAAGTCTGGTAGACCGACGGATTGGCGGAATCGTAGGAACGATAACGCGCCGGAGGCAAAAAAGGTGTCAACCCTGGTGAAGAACGGAGCCTTCATAGCTTTGGAACTTAGCTTTGAGTCCAAGGCTGAAAATGCTTCCACCAACTGTACCGACTGGCACGGTCGAAGACGCCCAGAAGCGGGTTGCCCCATAGGCTGTTGGCGCGCGACCGATGATCGCGGCCTGGCTGACACTGTCGACTGGTTAGATGGTTTGAGATCCGGAAGTGGGCAAACCAGCCGACGCCTCCCATGGTGTCGAAACACCAGGGGGATCAGAAAGCGGCCAGTTTCCAATCCCGGGAGGCGGTGCCATATGGGGCGCCTGGAAACCACTTGCTGCCTCGCTGGAAGCAGCGTGAAGGCTCTTTGACAGAACCTGAGTGAGTAAGGAGAGGGCCTCCCTAAGCTCACTGCCCGTACTGGCCGGTTCGACAGGGGAACGAACCGGCAAAGTGGCTTCACCTCTGACCCTCTTAACCAGCGAAGGGTCACGATCCTCCAAAACACCCGACGTGGGACGACGGGCGGCAGCCGAAACGTCTGAAGGCAGACGTGTTTTGGGGTGTGCGGGGTATTTTTTGTTTTTAAATATTTGATTAGCAGTTTCCATCTTGGTTTCAAAAAGTGATGATAAATAGTGAATATAAGGCCAATATAAAAGAAAAATGGTTAGCATTTGGCCATTTTTGACTAGCATTTTGCGATGCGAATCCAGTCATCAAATACCCTGGTGTGACACACCCCGTGGATCAACATAGCGGGAACTCATGAGAGTCACCGCGGACCTCTGCAGGGCAGAAGGTCCAGGCTGCACAAAAGATGTTGGTCCCACAAAAACTGGTCGTGTGACCAGAATGAGTGGACGGAAACGCCATGGAGTTCATAATGTCCCACTAAGAACATCCGAATCCAATGACAACTGTGGTGCTCGACGGCGCAGAGACCACAGTAGAGGGTCCGGCTGGCAGCCACTTCCAACTTCGGCGTCGCCAAGTTGAAGTCAGGGAAGGCTGAGGCCGGACCCCCCACGTCTAGACAACCAGACACCGCAGCAGACCACTGCAGGTATAAAACTACTGTGCTCAATGGCTGAGAGGACACAGTAGGGGGTTCAGTCGGCAGCCCCAGCTGACTTCGCCGAGTGGAAGTCGGGGAAGGCTGAGGCCGATACCCCACAACCACACTACAGACATCCCTGCAGACCCTGGCAGGGATAAGCCGAGGCCGGCTAAAAACGGTGCCCAATGACGTTGTAGACGGAACAGCAGTAGCAGCTGATATGACGGGAGCTGTTGGAACTGGCGGAAAAGCGGAGAGAGCCACCAAGCTCGGACTCCAAAGGAGGAGTCACAACCCTAGAGACAGCCTCAGATGTCGACTGGAGAGGGCACATAGTCCCGGAACCAGGCATCTCTTCACCAGAAATCCAACAGCTCCCACAGTATCCACCACGGTAAAAAACTGCACATTGCCCACGGAAGGGGAATAACTCTCACCAGACATGGTCGAGTCGGGAAGCCCCGAAACGACAGCATCCCCCCCCCCCCCAGTGTAGGAGGAGCTGCACATCCCCCACGGAGGGGGAGCACTTCTCACCAGACGTGGTCGAATCGGGCGACCCCGAAACGATAGCGTTCCCCACCGCCTGTGGGAGCAGGAGGAGCTGCACATCCCCCACGGGAGAGGGTCAAACTCACACCAGATGTGGTTGAGTCGGGGGGGGGGGGGGGGGGGGGGGGGGGGAACGACAGTGCCCCCCCCCCCCCCCCCCCCCCCCCCATCCCACAAGGGCGGGAGGAGCTGCACATCCCCCATGGAGGGGGTAAACTCATACCAGACGTGGTCGAGTCGGGAGCCTCCCGAAACGACAGCATTTCACACCACCCACGGGTGCGGGAGAAACAGCCACGAGAATGCACCAAGGCGAGGGCAAAAGGAATTGCCCTAAAGGAAGCGAACTGGAAATAACAGAGGTGAGAGCAATAGAAGAAAAAGGTGAACTCAACAGAAACAGAAAGTAGAAGAACACCCTCAACTACGGGAGAAGGTGGCAGAAAGAAAACGGTGGGTACATGACAGAACCCAGACGGTCGACAGGGACCGAAAAAACAGAAATTCAGCCCTCAACAGAGTGAAGAAATCCTGTCCAGACAGTCCCAGATTGACACCTAACTCCAAAAATTAATTCATCAACTGAAAAATTAATTGTCGAATCGCGTGATGTCGAAAACAAAACATTCGCGAAAACAGAATAGTAAATAATAAACAATGAGAATGTGATTGAAAATATAAACGAGAATATGTAAAACACAGTCCTGTTATTATACGATCTTCAGATCCATAAATCCAGTCACAGGAAAACCATTATCGACAAGTTAAAATATCACTGTTACTGCAGCAAAGATGGCACACACATCCACCACGTGTGCGGATAATCAAAAGAATAACGAATTGACGCATTGCGCACTGTTTTACGGAAGTCGTGGATTTGTACTATGGAAGAGCGCTCATACTGGGTGTGCGCTTATTTTTGGCTTATTTTTTCGTGGTGTTTTTACTCCACTTTTCTTTCCCAAATCTTGGGAAAGATTAAAATAGAGAGTATTTTATCCGAGTTAGGTTCTTCCACTGCAGTGCAAGCCTGTAGTAAACAATTGAGGTAGGTTGATAAGAAATAGTCCTGTAATGTTTTGTCAATCAATGACTGCAGTAGAATGACATCTGAACCAGGAAAGCTACCGCAGTATTGCTGTACAGTCAACTATCTATGTGTAAGAGTATGCAGCCAAGATTTGTTTTGCTATATACATGTATATCGGTAAATATGTTTCTTCTGTAGAACTGCGATGATATTTTTGATTATCATCAGGACTCAGTTACCAGTTTTAAAAAAAAAATAACTCTGATACTGAACCGGTTCCACAGTTCGGATACAGTGTATATCGGAAAACTGGTATATCATTCGGCTCAAGGAAAGAGCTCATTCCAGTGATAAGCTATGCTTTTGATGCAAAAAAGAAATATTTCTTTTACTGAAACAATGTGAATGCAAGTGATGTCTTCTGGTCACGATAAGTAAAGGATTGATATAAATTTTTGAGTGCTGGACTATAGGGCTGCAACGATACGCTTCCCTTATGATACGATATGTATCACCATTCAATCTGCATGATACGATATGTATGATGATACACATGATCTCTCATGGCATGCAACTACAACTATCAAATACTTTGAACAACATATATTTATTTCTAGCAGCTTCCTTTTATTACAATTTTTGAATGCACTTTTCAAACAATATTAACTTCTCAAAGTGATAGCCATTGGCATTCATTAATTTTAAGTTCTTATTATATAACCCGTTTTCCGGTGTGTTTTTTTCCTCTCAGAAAACATGTTCAAACATTTTAATTCTCCATTTCTGAATTTTGTGGTTGGCTATTCAGTGACTTGAGAAAACCTGAAACCTATTATGAGAGACCACCTGTCTTGAGAGACCACTTTTGTGTGGCCCAAGGGCTGTCTCTCAAGACAGGTTCTACTGTAGAGAACAACAATACGTATTGAACGTAAGCAATGTATCGCAGTCCAGGCATATCACAATTAATCGTTGCAGCCCTACTGGACAACAGGTGATTAAAACTTTAATAAGTGCTACGGTGCCTAGTGTTCGCGCTGCCAATTGCACTACCAATGTTGATTTAGCACCAAAAAGTCTTTGTTGCCTAAAATTTTGGCACCAAAACAGTTTCTTTCACTAGTGAAGGAAAGCCATTGTGGCAGTGAAAAGCACAATCGATGATGAATCAAACAAAAAATATGTTATTACTTCTCTTATCAAAATGGTATTGGAAATTGTGTTCTGTTCTAACAAACTTCCCATGTTAATTGTCAGTTTGTGGTAATAAGTATTGTTTTTTCTCCAAACTTGATCAAATTACCTGGATCAGTACGAAGTACACCCCAACCCTCACACTGGTATTTTGGCACCAAAACACTTTGTTTGGCATTAAAATCAGAGATGTGAGAGGCATAAAGTAAAAATGCCTGAAATTTGAAGAAACCCAAACATCATAATCTGAACAGCAAGAAAATCAAGATTGAAGACAAGCAGAAAGCAATTTTAGTATAATTACTCGTGGAAAACATATTTTATTCAATAAATTCAAATAATGAAAGTGTCAATGACACTGCAGTTCAACTGTCCAAGAAGGGACTGAACTAAATAGAAAGATCCAGTAATGCCAAGTCATTCACTCACGTTTCTACAGAAAAGACATCACACCAAAGCTACATATGAAATTTGAACAAGACAGTCTAACAACATCTATATCCTCCGCCGATTTTTATGTTATGACAGAAATAATCTCATTATCAATCTGGACATACCCAATAATATCACTCACCAAATATGATTTAATTTCTTTAATCACAGCTGAAGAAATCTTCCAAAAACCTGCAATTCTGGTAAATTCAAAGTCGACAAGACATACATGTATAACTGGTAAAATTATTCGAATCAAAACTTCCTTTCCATATGCACATGTACACATCATACTCATACTGCACACCAAGTTTTGTAAAAATCCAATAAAAAATGCAGGAGTTAAGCGGACAAAAATTTGTGATGGAAATTTTGTTATCAACAAGGGCCATAACCAAGAAAAATTTGTCACATCGAAAATTCCTGACCACATGCACATCTACACTTGATACTGACACTTCAGACCAAGTTTCGTAAAAATCTACTGAAAACTGCAGGAAAAGTTAAGTTAATGTTTGTGATGGACATATCGACAGACAGATGGATGGATCGACAGACAAACACCATATCAATATCCCTTCTAGACATTGTCGACGGGGGATAACTCATGTGATTTCTTCAATCGCAACTGAAGATACCCTCCAAAAACCTACAATTTTGGTAAATTCAAAGTCAAGGGCTATAACTCTGGAAAGATTATTTGAAACGAAACTTCTTTTCTGTACGCACATGAACACATCATACTCATACTGCACACCAAGTTTTGTAAAAATACAATGAAAAATGCAGGAGGCGTTAAGCGGACAAGCATTTGTGACAGACATTTTGCTATTACCAAGGGCAATAACCACGTAAACTTGGTCGCATCAAAAATTCCTGACCACATGTACATCTACACTTGATACTCATACATTAGACCAAGTTTCGTAAAAATCAAATAAAAAATGTATGAGGAGTTAAGCGGACAAGCCTTTGTGATGGAAATTTTGCTATTTCCAAGGGCCGTAACCTCAAAAAAATTTGTCGCATCAAAAGTTCCTGACCACATGCACATCTACACTTGATAATGATACTTCAGACCAAGTTTTGTAAAAATCCACTGAAAACTGTAGGAGGTGTTAGTCGGACAAAGTTTGTGATGGAAGGATGGACACCATTTCAATATCCCCCTCCCGACTTTGTCGGTGAGGGGATAAAAAGATCTGGTGAGAGGTTCAGCCTTTAGGATCTGCTAATGGAATTGCTGACAATTTATATGCCAAATCCAAGATGGTCAACGACGGGCATGTTTTTCAATGAAATTCAGAAAAAATTGATAGCTCACATCCAGACATCACACCAAAGGCACATATGAAATTTCGAAAAAGATAAGGTGAGGGATGTGGCCTGTAGAGTGTGCGAATGGGATTGTTGACAATTCATATGCCTAATCCACGATGGCTACTGGCAGCCATGTTTTTCAACAAAATTCAGAAAAATCTGATAGCTCACCCAAACTACATATGAAATTTGAAAAAGATTGGGTGAGAGATGCGGCTTGCAGGCCAATGCAGTGTACTAATGGAATTGTTGACAATTCATATTCCAAATCCAAGATTGCTGATGGTGGCCATATTTTTCAACGAAATTCAGAAAAATTTGATAGCTTCCATCTAGACATCATACCAAAGCTATAGATGAAATTAAAAAAGATCAGGTGAGAGATGTGGCCTGCAGGTTGTGTTAATGGAATTGTTGTCAATTTATATCCAAATCCAAGATGGCTGCTGGCGACCATGTCTTTCAATAAAATTCAGAAATATTCGATAGCTCCAATCTAGACATCACACCAAAGCTACAAAAGAAATTTGAAATAGATCGGGTGAGAAATGCAGCCTGTAGGGTGTATTAATGGAATTGTTGACAATTTATATGGCAAATCTAAGATTGCTGCTGACGGCCATGTTTTTCAATGAAATTCAAAAATATTTGATAGCTCCCATCTAGACATTGCCTCAAAGCCACATATGAAATTTGGAACTGATTGGATGAGAGCTACAACCTGTATGGTGTGCTAAAGGAATTGTTGGACAATTCATATCCAAATTAAAGATGGCTGATGGCGGCCATGTTTTTCAACAAAATTCAGACAAATTTGATAGCTCCCATCTAGACTTCACACCAAAGCTACATATGAAATTTGAAAAAGATCGAGTGAGAGGGTGTGCTAATGGAATTGATGACAATATATATGCCAAATCTAAGATGGCCACTGGCAGCCATGTTTTTTCAATGAAATTCCAAAAAATTTGATAGCTCTTATCTAGACATTACCTCAAAGCTACATATGAAATTTGGGATTGATTGGGTGAGAGCTGCGGCCTGTAGAGTGAGCTAAAGGAATTGTTGGACAATTTATATCCAATTCCAAGAAGGCCAATGGCGGCCATGTTTTTCCAACGAAATTCTTAAAAATTTGATAGTTCCCATCTACAGATTGCCCTAAAGCCACGTATGAAATTTGGAACTGATTGGTTGAGAGTTGTGGCCTGTAGGGTGTGTTAAAGGAATTGTGGATGGACAGGCGTACTGAGGGATGACGGATCGCAACCCATCCCAATAGCTCATACATGCCTTTGTCAAGTTGAGCCAAAAATGGTCTTTTAAGTCAATATTGTTTGAATTTTAATAAATCTTATTCTCACTTCTCGTTTCTTTAGTGAAATATTGAAATTTGCTTAATTGGGGTACACCTGTAGGCTGCCCAGGTCTACTGTACACCTCTCACATTTGCATCTAACCAACACTGTTTAGATTTTAGAGGTGTACCCTTCTCGTATGACCTGTCTGTGCCAATCATGGCCAACCAACTCTCCACAAACAATACTCCTGAGTAGAAAGAGGCCTACATGAATGATTGCTTTCTGCAGATTGCTAAATGACTCCTCAATGGAGCGAGCTTGCCAACCTAATTCCAATGAGAAGAAATAGGCTATGTTTTTGAGGCAATCACCCTCATCAATCCAAAGCCTGATCTATGCTGACCACTTCAGAAACTTCCAATTCAAGCATTGGTTACCAGATACTACTTTACATGTATAAGGGATAGGTAAAGAACTGAAAATTTTAAGAACTGTTTTCCCATTACTTTCACAAATGAAGAAAAAACAGCAGAAACAGAAAATAATGCTACTAAGTTATACCCTGTTTATGGAATGTATAGATGAGGAGGCAGCTAAATCCAAGCACAGCACAGACAAACATGATCCAGTTAACTTGAGTGCTGCCATAGTTGTACTGTTTGCTCTCACATCCATCAACTGCTGATACTCTTCAGCTTTTCTGAAAAAAAAATGTGTGAAACAAGTGTTTCAGTAAACCACGTTAAATTCTAGGACAACAGACGACATACATACTGCAACCGGGACCAGATCAAGGGATAGGGCTCTGTCAGAGGAAGAAATTTTTTTGGGCATAAAATCATTTGAAATCCTTCAAAACTTATTTTAAATCCTCCCTCTCCACAAATTTTAAGAATAGCAATGTGAACTGTGGTATACGACCACCTCCCCCCCCCCCCCCCCCATAATGCCAAGATGGACATATTTTTCACACTAGCACTAGGCATAAACATGAGGGGTTTATTGTCTTTATTTTACAGCAGGGAGAGTAGCAATAGTGAGATTCACGCAATCCTGTCACTGAAGGTTTGTGATGATCAAACCATCCACACGAGAGATGTGAAACTATTGTCTTAGTTTCACAGCAGGAACCCCCCCCCCCCCCCCCCTCCCAGTGGAAATTATGAAGTCCATAAACACGTGTGACCAGAGCCTGTTCACAATTGGACTAGCCAGGTGGTAGATATAGAACAAAGACATAAATTTTTGAGGGGATTTCACTGTATTTCCTTTTATGGCAGGGACATAAGCCACCCCTTAAGTTACAATTATGATGTTCACATACACCCACGTGGCAAGTTTGGTGATAACTGGACCATCCACATGGGAGATGCAGTTCTGACATTCTTAAAAATGCAGGAGGACTAAAACTTGCTCCCCTCGCATGGCCAAGGTGAGCAATTAGCTCGCCTCAAGCTTACAAAAGCTAAATGTGGCAAAATCAAGTTTTACTATTAATGAATTCTGCATAGTGGGCTTTGTACATTTTATTTGGTGCTGCTAACAAGGTAGTCTCTGTGAGATGGCTACACTGCCCCTCCCACACCTCTGGGCCTCGACAAGGCCCGGATGTGCGGGAGGGGTAGTGTGGACTTCTTACTGAGACCACTAACATAACAGAGATCTGAAAAGATGTGGGGTTTTGGAATAGGTGGTTATGGTAATCATTATTTAGTTTTTGCCCTCCTCAATTTTTTTAAGGCGAGCAGTAAGCGAGTGAATAAATTGCTCTCCTGAAAATGCCAGGCCTGGAGATGATGTTGAACAAACCCGCATCCAAACACTGTAGCTTAACTTGTCTGTGTGTTATGTTTGATGAAAAGGATAATGTTCAATGTTTATGAAAGGATTATGAAATAAGACAAGAGGCCCCAGGGGGCCCGAGGCGCTCACCTGCCATGGTAGACTAAATATCAACCCAGAGAATTGATCTCAACAAGTTGCATCTGCTCCTCCTAAGAAAAGCTTATACCAAATATCCAAAGATTCTGACCAGTGGATCTAAAAAAAAAGATTTTTAAAGAATATTCCTCATATTGAACTAAGTTATAATTCGACCCATATATGAACCCAGGGACTTGGCTTTAACAAACTTGAATCTCCCCCCCCCCACCCCCCCCCCCCCCCCCCCCCCCCCCAAAGGATGCTGCACACCAAATATCAAAACATTCCGACTGCTGGATCTGAAGAAGAAGATTTTTAAAGAAAATTCCTCATTTTTGAACTAAGTTACAATCTCCCACAGTGACCCCAAATATGGACCTAGGGACATGGCTTGAACAAATTTGAATCTTACTCCCCTAAGGATGCTGCATAAAAAATATCAAAAGCATTCATGTGCTGGATCTGAAGAAGACTTTTTAAAGAAAATTCCTCATTTTGAACTAAGTTGTCATTCGGGCTCACATAGTGATCCCAAATATGAACCAAGGACTTGGTTTGAACAATTTGAATCTCACCCTCCTAAGGTTGCTGCATGCCAAATATCAAAACATTCCGACTGCTGAATCTGAAGATGAAGATTTTTTAAAGAAAAATGTCTCATATTGACTAAGTTATAATTCGAGCTCTCACAGGGAGCCCATAAGGACCTAGGGGCTTGGCTTTTACAAACTTGAATCCCCCCCCCCCCCCCCCAAGGATGCAGAAAATTCCTCATTTCAAACTAATTTACAATTCAAGCTCCCACAGTGAGCCCAAATATGGACCTAGGGACATGGCTTGAACAAACTTGAATCTCACCTCCCTAAGCATAGTGCATACCCAATATCAAAAGATTCTGCCTGTTGGATCTTGAGAAGAAGATTTTTTAAAGAAATTTGCCTGAAATGCACTAAGTTCAAATTTGGGCTCCTATACTGAGCCCAAATATAAACCCAGGGGGGCCGATTTGAACAAACTTGAATCAAATCCACCCCTCAATGTTGCATACCAAATATCAAAAGATTCTGCCTGCTGGATCTGGAGAAGAAGATTTTTAAAGAAAATTCCTCATTTTGAACTAAGTTATCATTCGGGCTCCCACAGTGAGCCCAAATGTGGACCTAAGGACATGGCTTGAACAAACTTGAAATTGAATCCCACCCTCATAAGGATGCTGCATACCAAATATCAAAACACTCCGAATGCTGGATCTGAAGAAGATTTTTTAAAGAAAATTCTTCATTTTGAACTAAATTATAATTCGGGCTACCACAGTGAGCCCAAATATGAACCCAGGGACTTGGCTTGAACAAACTTGAATCTCACCACCCTAAGCATGCTGCATACCCAATATCAAAAGATTCTGCCTGCTGGATCTTGAGAAGAAGATTTTAAAAGAAACTTAAAATCAGATCCACCCCACACTGTTGCATACCAAATATCCAAAGATTCTGCCTGCTGGATCTGGAGAAGAAGATTTTTTAAAGAAATTTGCCTGAAATGTACTAAGTTCGAATTCGGCCTTCTATAGTGAGCCCATATATGAACCCAGGGGGCCGATTTGAACAAACTTGAATCAGATCCACCCCACAATGTTGCATACCAAATATCAAAAGATTCTGCCTGCTGGATCTGGAGAAGATTTTTGAAGAAATTTGCCTGAAATGCACTGAGTTCGAATTCGAGCTTCTATAGTGAGCCCAAATATGAATCCAGGGGGCCGATTTGAACAAACTTGAATCAGATCCACCCCTCAATGTTGCATACCAAATATCAAAAGATTCTGCCTGCTGGATCTGGAGAAGAAGATTTTTTAAGAAATTTGCCTGAAATGCACTAAGTTCGAATTCAAGCTTCCATACTGAGCCCAAATATAAACCCAGGGAGCCGATTTGAACAAACTTGAATCAGATCCACCCCTCAATGTTGCATACCAAATATCAAAAGATTCTGCCTGCTGGATCTGGAGAAGAAGATTTTTGAAGAAATTTGCCTGAAATGCACTAAGTTCGAATTCGAGCTTCTATAGTGAGCCCAAATATGAATCCAGGGGGCCGATTTGAACAAACTTGAATCAGATCCACCCCTCAATGTTGCATACCAAATATCAAAAGATTCTGCCTGCTGGATCTAGAGAAGAAGATTTTTTAAGAAATTTGCCTGAAATGCACTAAGTTCGAAATCAAGCTTCTATACTGAGCCCAAATATAAACCCAGGGGGCCGATTTGAACAAACTTGAATCAGATCCACCCCACAATGTTGCATACCAAATATCAAAAGATTTTGCC
Organism: Pictodentalium vernedei; assembly: GCA_031216915.1. Taxonomy (NCBI): domain Eukaryota; kingdom Metazoa; phylum Mollusca; class Scaphopoda; order Dentaliida; family Dentaliidae; genus Pictodentalium; species Pictodentalium vernedei. The sequence goes on from CM062295.1 coordinate 157,276,653, forward strand.
TGCTGGATCTGGAGAAGATGATTTTTTAAGAAATTTGCCTGAAATGCACTAAGTTCAAATTCGGGCTTCTATAGTGAGCCCAAATATGAATCCAGGGGTGCCGATTTGAACAAACTTGAATCAGATCCACCCTACAATGTTGCATACCAAATATCAAAAGATTCTGCCTGCTGGATCTGGAGAAGAAGATTTTTTAAGAAATTTGCCTGAAATGCACTAAGTTCGAATTCGAGCTTCTATAGTGAGCCCAAATATGAATCCAGGGGGCCGATTTGAACAAACTTGAATCAGATCCACCCCTCAATGTTGCATACCAAATATCAAAAGATTCTGCCTGCTGGATCTAGAGAAGAAGATTTTTTAAGAAATTTGCCTGAAATGCACTACATGTAAGTTCGAATTCAAGCTTCTATACTGAGCCCAAATATAAACCCAGGGGGCCGATTTGAACAAACTTGAATCAGATCCACCCCACAATGTTGCATACCAAATATCAAAAGATTCTGCCAGCTGGATCTGGAGAAGAAGATTTTTTAAGAAATTTGCCTGAAATGCACTGAGTTCGAATTCGAGCTTCTATAGTGAGCCCAAATATGAATCCAGGGGGCCGATTTGAACAAACTTGAATCAGATCCACCCCTCAATGTTGCATACCAAATATCAAAAGATTCTGCCAGCTGGATCTGGAGAAGAAGATTTTTAAAGAAATTTGCCTGAAATGCACTAAGATCGAATTCGGGCTTCTATAGTGAGCCCAAATATGAATCCAGGAAGTCAATTTGAACAAACTTCAATCAGATCCACCCCACAATGTTGCATACCAAATATCAAAAGATTCTGCCTGCTGGATCTGGAGAAGAAGATTTTTAAAGAAATTTGCCTGAAATGCACTAAGTTTGAAATCAGGCTCCTATATTGAGCCCAAATATGAACCCAGGGGGCCGATTTGAACAAACTTGAATCAGATCCACCCTACAATGTTGCATACCAAATATCAAAATTCTCAACCTGCTGAATCTGGAGAAGATTTTTTAATCTTTTTCCCATTGCCTACAGTGTTAAAAAGTGCTGACTCACCACTTTTTCAAAGTCCTGAAAAAAGTACCTTGTGATCAAACCGATAGGGATTTTTTTAACCACTCTATTCTACTGGATAAAAGTAAGCTTTATACAAAATAAGAATTCCCTGTGCCGTGTAGTTTTAATATGACAGAGATATGGCAGTTTTAAGGTTTTTCCTATTTTTAGCTCCCGAGGTTCCCACGGGGCAATGAGAAAATTTTTTTTTTGCATCAATCAACTACTTATGACCCATTATCACCTCATATCAAATTTGGTTCAAATCGACCTGACGGTTCTGAAAATAGAAATTTTAGGCGTGGCCAAAATTTTTGCCCCTCCAATAACGAAGGCAAATAATGCCCGACAAACTTCTCTTGAACAAACTTGAGTCTACACCTCAAAAGGAAGCTGCATACCAAATATCAAGTTTCTGCTATTGCTGGTTCTTGAGAAGAAGATTTTTTAATAATTGGAGCATTTTTGCCCCATCCCTCTGCTCAATATAAGCCGAAACCTAATTTGACAAAAAATCAAAATGCCCTTATATAACCCCTACTCACATGAAATTTCATTAATATGTGGCCAGTGGTTTGGGAGAAAAAGGCCTAAACACCACCTTCACGACGGACGACGGATGCCGGACGATGGACGAAAAGTGATCAGAAAAGCTCACCCTGACTTTCAGTCAGGTGAGCTAAAAAGTCCACAAAACTGTAATTTTGCTGAACTTTTCAAAGTTCAAGGGCCGTAATTTCGGTAAAAATCAGTGGAGCGGAACAAAATGCAAACTTGATCTGTAGGCCACCATGTTAGACTAACATACCAAAAATCAGCTCAATATCTGGAAGCGTGTTGAAAAAAAGTTTGGAAAACTGTAATTTTGAGGCATTTTTCAAAGTCTGTGGGGCCGTAATTTTGGTAAAAATCAGTGGAGAGGAACAAAACCCAAACTTGTTCTGTAGGCAACCATGTTAGACTAACATATCAAAAATCAGCTCAATATCTGGAAGCATGTAGGAAAAAAGTCCGCAAAACTGTAATTTTGATGAACTTTTCAAAGTTCAAGGGCCGTAATTTCGGTAAAAATCAGTGGAGTGGAACAAAATGAAAACTTGATCTGTAGGCCACCATGTCAGACTAACATACCAAAAATCAGCTCAATATCTGGAAGCGTGTAGAAAAAAAGTCCGGAAAACTGTAATTTTGATGCATTTTTCAGAGTCCAAGGGCCGTAATTGCGGTAAAAATCAGTGGAGCGGAACAAAATGCAAACTTGTTCTGTAGGCCACCATGTAAGACTAACATACCAAAAATCAGCTCAATATCTGGAAGCGTGTGGGAAAAAAGTCTGCAAAACTGTAATTTTGATGAACTTTTCAAAGTTCAAGGGCCGTAATTTAGGTAAAAATCAGTGGAGCGGAACAAAATGCAAACTTGATTTGTAGGCCACCATGTCAGACTAACATAACAAAAATCAGCTCAATATTTGGAAGCGTGTAGAAAAAAAGTCCAGAAAACTGTAATTTTGATGAATTTTTCAGAGTCCAATGGCCGTAATTTTGGTAAAAATCAGTGGAGAGGAAAAAAATGCAAACTTGATCTGTAGGCCACCATGTTAGACTCACATACCAAAAATCTGCTCAATATCTGGAAGCGTGTAGAAAAAAAGTCCGGAAAACAAGTAGGACTGACTGACAAGACGGACCAGTCAAAAACATTATACCCCTGCAACTTTGTTGCGTGGGGTATAATCAAATTTTTAGGCCTCACTAACTGGACACGGGGGAGGGGGGTGTCGGGGGGGGGGGGGATGTTCAGGGGGCAGCATGGGAGTAAATTTTTTTTCTGCATGTAATCTCTATATCCTTCAAAGTGCATTTTGAGCACAGAAACAGGGGTGGGACAATAACTCCAACAATTTTCATTGGATAATGGTGGTCATCGAACTTGAGGTAGACATTGTTCCCAAGGAGTTACATACTAAAAAAATTGATATTTGGTTACTAATGTTTAAGACTTTAAGTTATTCCATAAACAAGCATTACACAATAGTTTTTAACAAAGGGCAATAACTCCAATAATTCATCAGATATCGCTGGTCATCGAACTTGATGTAGACATTGTTGCTATAGACACTTACCGAAAAGAAGTGAAATTGAATAACTACGTGTTGAAGTTATACCATAAACAAGCAATATTTTGTGCAACAATATTTTTTATTAAACAAAGTATTAAACAAAGGGCAATAACTCCCATAATTTTTATTGGATATTGTTGGTCATCGAACTTGACTCAGAATTGAAATCCTTTAACTACTGTTCAAGTTATGCCATAAACAAGATTTACAGAATATTTGTATAACAAAGGGCTATAACTCCCATAATTTTCAAAGAGATATCGGTGGTCATCGAACTTGACATAAACATTGTTGCTATACAGACGTATAGAGACATATACCTACATATACCAAAAAGAATTGAAATCCGTTATCTATTGTTCAAGTTATGCCATAAACAAAGTTCGGACGGACAGAGCTCTACGATATATCCCTCCCTTGCAGGGGATAACAACAAGGAATGAAAGTGTCAATGACACTGTAGCTTAACTTGTGTGTTGTGTTTGATGAAAAGGATAATGTTCAATGTTTATGAAAGGATTATGAAATAAGACAGCAATTGTGATAATTGGGAATATGTTCATTTCTGTTCCCTGTATGCTATGTTTATGATAAAAATAATATGAGGAGTACACTGTACTAAAGATCTGAGGGGTGGGTTAATATGACCTCACAGTTAATATATGTGGCCCTCACAGTTAACGTATATCAACAAAAGTTACCAAGTTACAGTGAAATTATTCCAAAATGAGTCATCCTATCAAGTTACATTAAAATCCCTTCATAAATATGGCCTGTAGACTGTGCTAAAGGTTTTCGTGCAAAAGGTTTTCGGGCTTCGGGCCCCTGTAGCCATCAGTTTCCCAATTGCGTCCAAAGGGGACGTTCTCATCTAGACATTATATGACGTCAACCTACCAAGTTACAATGAAATCCCTTAATAAATATGACCTGTAGACTGTGCTAAAGGTTTTGGGGCTTCGGGCCCCTGAAGCCTTCACAGTTGACCAATCACGACCAAAAGGGGATGTCATCATCTAGGCATTATATGGAGTCAAACTTACGGGTTACAATGAAGTCCTTCCATAAATATGACCAATACACTATGCTAAAGGTTTTGGGGGTTTTGGGTTCGGGCAGCCATCAAGGCTGAATGATTGCGACCAAAAGCGGACGTTCTCAACTACATGTAGACATTATTAAGAGTCATCCTACCATGGTACAATGAAATCCCTTCATAAATATCACCTGTAGACTGTGGTAAAGATTTTCAGGCTTTGGGCCCCTGTAGCCAACACAGTTGCCTAATGGTGTCCAAAAGGGGCCTGTTCTCATCTAGACATTACATGAAGTCAACCTACCAAGTTACAATGAAATCCCTTCATAAATATGATCTGAAGACTGTGCTAAAGGTTTTCGGGCTTTAGGCTTGGGCAGCCATCATAGTTGAATGATCGCAACCAAAAGGGAACATTCTCATCAGGACATCATCTGGAGTGATCCTATGAAGTTACAATGAAATCCCTTCATAAATATGACCTGTAGACTGTGCTCAAGATTTTCGGGCTTCAGGCACCTGTAGCATCACAGTTGACCAACCACGACCAAAAGGGGATGTCATCATCTAGGCATTATATGGAGTCAACCTAACAAGTTACAATGAAATCCTTCCATAAATACAACCTACAGACATGCTAAAGGTTTTTGGGCTCGGGCAGCCATCAAGGCTGAATGATCGTGACCAAAAGGGGACGTTCTCATCTGGACACTATTTGGAGTCATCCTACCAAGCTACAATAAAATCCCTTCATAATTATGACCTGTAGACTGTTCTAAAGGTTTTCGGGCTTTGGGCCCCTGAAGCCGTCACAGTTGACCAATCGTGTCCAAAAGGGGACGTTCTCATCTAGACATTATATGAAGTCAACCTACTAAGTTACAATGAAATCCCTTCATAAATATGACCTGTAGACTGTGCTAAAGGTTTTCGGGCTTCGGGCTCGGACAGCCATCATGGTTGAATGATCGCAACCAAAGGGGACAATCTCATCTGAGCATCATCTGGAGTAATCCTGCGAAGTTACAAAGGAATCCCTTCACAGTTGACCAATCACGACCAAAAGGGGATGTCATCATCTAGGCATTATATGGAGTCAACCTAACAATGTTACAATGAAATCCTTCTATAAATATAACCTTTTGCCTATGCTAAAGGTTTTTGGGCTCGGGCACCCATCAAGGCTGAATGAGCACGGCCAAAATGGGACGGTCTCATCTAGACATTATTTGGAGTCAACCTACCAAGTTACAATGAAATCCCTTCATAAATATCAGCCCTGGTAATTCACCCTCAGCAATCAGCAGTGCCGAGGAAAATGCTGAGGAAACAAAAAATATCCACAGCAAAAATACTGCCGAGGATGGCTTCTTCAGAAAGCCTTGTGTTGGCAGAAATTGAACAACATCCAGGTTACTCAAAGAGTCAAATCATGTGGGTTGCACTACGCTGTATTGCTAATCTTACAATTTACAGTACAAGTTGCAGCATAGCCACTAGAAACTATGTGTTCTGCTTCTTCTATGTCAATAACACCAGAATCTGACATCAGATTCTGGAAAGCTCTTACAGAGCTTTCCAGAAACTGATGTCAGATTCTGGTGCTATCAACATATAAGCAGTGAGATACTTAGTCTGATGTTATGCTGCATCTTATTTTCACTCATAATAAACATATTGAGCAAGTCGCCTGCTTACTTTCAAGATTTTTTGTTCATGATTGCTTGAAAGATTCTGCACATTGACTGTGATAATATACACATGTGTATCTCGAACTACTTTCTCGTGTTAAAGTTACTTGAAAGTTTTCACTTCACTGCACACTATATAATGTTCATGTATATGGCAATTGAGACTATGCCCTGCCCCCCCCCCCCCCCCCCCGATGATTTTTACGCAATCGAACAGGCTTCACAGCAATTGCCGTAGAAGCACCAGTTTTCCACAGCATTTGTTTTTGCCGAGGAAACAAGGATGAATTACCAGGACTGAAATATGACCTGTAGACAGTGCTGAAGGTTTTCGGGCTTTGGGCACCTTTAGCCGCCAAAGTTGCCCAATCACGTCCAAAAGGGGACGTTCTCATCTAGACATTATATGAAGTCAACCTACCAAGTTACAATGAAATCCCTTCATAAATATGACCTGTAGACTGTGCTAAAGGTTTTCGGGCTTCGGGCTCGGGCAGCCATCATGGTTGAATGATCGCAACCAAAGGGGACAATCTCATCTGGGCATCATCTGGAGTGATCCTATAAAGTTACAATGAAATCCCTTTATAAATATGACCTGTAGACTGTGCTCAAGGTCTTTGGGCTCCGGGCACTTGTAGCCATCACAGCTGACCAATCACGACCAAAAGGGGATGTCATCATCTAGGCATTACATAGAATCAACCTAATAGGTTGCAATGAAATCCTTCCATAAATATGACCTTTTACCTATGTTAAAGGTTTTTGGGCTCGGGCACCCATAAAGGCTGAATGATCACGATCAAAAGGGGACGTTCTCATCTAGACATTATTTGGAGTCATCCTACCAAGTTACAATGGAATCCCCTCATAAATATGACCTGTAGACTGTGCTAAAGGTTTTCGGGCTTCGGGCACCTTTAACCGTCACAGTTGCCCAATCATGTCCAAAAGGGGACGTTCTCATCTAGACATTATATGAAGTTAACCTACCAAGTTACAATGAAATCCCTTCATAAATATGACCTGTAGACTGTGCTAAAGGTTTTCGGGCTTCGGGCTCGGGCAGCCATCATTGGTGAATGATCGCAACCATAAGGGACAATCTCATCTGAGCATCAACTAGAGTGATCCTAAGAAGTTACAATGAAATCCCTTCATAAATATGACCTGTAGACTGTGCTCAAGGTTTTCGGGCTTCGGGCACTTGTAGCCATCACAACTGACCAATCACGACCGAAAGGGGATGTCATCATCTAGGCATTATATGGAGTCAACCTAACAGGTTACAATGAAATCCTTCCATAAATATGACCTTTTGCCTATGCTAAAGGTTTTTGGGCTCGGGCACACATCAAGGCTGCATGATCGCGATCAAAATGGGACTTCGCATCTAGACATTATTTGGAGTCATCCTGCCAAGTTACAATGAAATCCCTTCATAAATATGACCTCTAGACTGTGCTAAAGGTTTTTGGGCTTCGGGCTCCTGTTGCCGTCACAGTTGCCCAATCACGTCCAAAAGGGGTCTTTCTCATCTAGACATTGTATGAAGTCAACCCACCAAGTTACAATGAAATTCCTCAATAAATATGACCTGTAGACTGTGCTAAAGGTTTTCGGGTTTTGGGCTCGGGCAGTCATCATGGTTGGCAGATCATGCCCAAAAGGGGACGTTCTCATCTAGGCATTATACAGAGGCATCCTACCAAGTTACAATGAAATCCCTCCACATTAAACATTACCTGCAGACTGTGCTAAAAGTTTTTGGGTTTCGGGCTTGGGCAGCCATCACGGTTGATAGATCATGCCCAAAAGGGGACGTTCTCATCTAGGCATTATACAGAGGCATCCTACCAAGTTGCAATGAAATCCCTTCATAAATACAACCTGTAGACTGTGCTAATGGTTTTCGGCTCGGGCAGCCATACCAATTGCCCGATCGCGACCAAAAGGGGACGTTCTCATCTAGACATGACCCCAAACCTGCATATGAAATTTCGTGACGATCAGACAAGAACTGCGGGGTGTAGCCTGTGCCAAAGGAAAATGTGAACAGACGTCACAGACTCACAGACTTCTGCACGCGTGATGGCAATAGCTTATCTTGACTATGTCAAGTTAAGCTAAAAATGAACATATCAAAACCTGATCAGATCCAACAGTACTCCGAGTAGTGCTTGAATAATAACAAAAAGCAAGCAAAAATATAACCCTTAAATTAGGCTAAAAATAAATAAAACTTCATAAATGAAATGACCAAGTGGATTTGGTGGCAGCCGCTACGTCCAGATCACTGAACTACTGATGTATATGTGATGCCATGTGTGAATTTATTCGAAGATGTGTACATGGAAGGCTTTTCTCATAATCTTCCTTCACATGCATATAACTCTACACAGAAGTTGACTTGTTCAAACAAAAATTATTTATTTTCGAACAAATGATCAAGAGACAAGATATTTTGACAAGATTACATCATACATGCATGTTCTTACAGAAATGTATTAGCACCACACCCAATTTAGTTAATTCGTAATTATGAATTAATAATCCGTAATAACGAAATACTAATTTCCACTTTGAACAGATTTTCACTGTCCATGAGAGGATCCGGGGGCACAACCGGATGCCCCTCTCCCTATTTTTTGCAACTTCCTTTTTTGCACAAGCGCCGTGATGTAGAGGACGGGGTCTTAACAGTGATAACACATGGGTATGCACTACCACATGCATACAGCTATAGCTCCTGCGCAAGTCACCTCACACTGCCCAATCGGCAGGCAGTTTCTCTGTGTGATTGGCAAACTCTATGTGCAGTCAGTCAGATCAAAATATAATTCAGCCCCTTCGCCATATACTCTATTGGTAAAAGCGATAATATTCACAGCATCGGGGTTTATGGGATAAAAATAGTACCCTTTTATATGAAGTACACCATTGTCTGTTTTGAAAGGCATGATCTAGTCTACCCAGATGCGTAGCCAGGATTCTATAGTTGGTGGTGCCCTATCCCATTTTTTTTGTTGGGGGGGGGGGGGGGGGGGACATTTGAAAGACCACTGTGTGTGGTTATGGTACTTCCCCTAATCCTAACTAGGACACTCTGGTCGTTGTCTCCTCCTTCCACTTTCCCTTAGGGAAATGGGAGTGGGCAACAATCCCCTCCCCCTCCAAGAAAATTTTGTAAAATTTAGTGCTCGGAGAGCGAATCTGAGGCATTTGACATTCTAAGGCTCTATGTTACGTGAAAGTTTCATTAGGCCAATTTTTATGAGGATGGGAGCAAAGATTTTAGGGTCCCCTTCCAATACCCTGTCTCCCTTTAACACCCCTTCTCCCCCCCCCTCCCCCCCGCCTCCTTCCCTCCACACACACAGACTTCACCCCAGCTGCATCACTAAGTCTAGCCATAAAAATTTCCTTCAGAGTTTTTTTCTTATTTGGGAATGAAAGATATTTTAAACGTTCTAACTTCAAGATATCCCTAGAGCACTAAAACAATCACATATAGGACTATTTATTAATTATTTATTTGATAATATATTTATCTTAGAATAGAACTAGGCGTCCTTTTGATAATCCTTTTGTATGGTATAAGCCTTTTTCGAAACTGCCATCTTGGACTTTAATCTATGCAAGGTCATAGGTCGCGGGGTGTAAACAAAGCGATTTCCATGTTCATTGCGTTGAGTTCTGACTAAAACTTCTATGTCAGCCAAATCAACTAGTTCTGTGAAATATCAAGTTTAAATTCGTAAAACCAATGTCATTTGAATTAACTGAAGGGACAACCCAAGACAATGTTAAACGATGAAATATCGCAGGTTTGCAGAGTTTTTTTTTACGGAGGTGTGGACTTGTTTTGAATGGCAACAAGGACACGTGTTTCACGGATTTTCTCGGCTTAGGAAATCCCCGGAAGTTGTTGGCCACGGAGTAATGACACAGCATGCATTCAAACACCATTTAGGTCAATAGGAACTCAATTCGAAATAATGAAAGTTCTCATACAATATTGTTATTGCCTTAAACAAATGGTAACCTTGACTAAATGTTTTTTCAATTCTCACTAAGGAACGTAAGGATTAGGGAAGGCCCTGAAAAACCACACAACGGTCTTTCAAATGTCTTCTTTGTCCCGCCCCCACCAACAAAAAACTGGATAGGGCACCTCCTGTTATAGATCCTGGCTACACGCCTGGCTAGAATAGATCATGTCTTTCAAAACAAACAATGGTATACTTCATATACAAGGGTACCATTTTTACCCCTTAAACCACGACGCGGTGAATGTTAACGCTTTTACTAATAGTGTGTATAAGGGGAAAGAGACAAATATATTTTGATCTGATTGACTGCACAGAGGGGACCTCTAAAATCTTCGCTTCCTCCCTCATAAAAAAATTAGCCAAATGCAGCTTCCACGTAACATGGAGCCCCAGAATGGTCACCAATACAGGGGCTGCACATGCTACAAATGCCTCAGATTCGCTCTTAGAGAACTAAATTTTGCAAATGGGGGGGGGGGGGGGGGGGCTAGTCCGAAAGAGGACCCTTGGGTTGGTGCCTCCTTCCATTTCCCTGAAGGGAAGTGGGAGGAGGGGGATAACAACCAGAGGGTCCTAGTTGGAGCTAGGGGAAGTTCCGTAACCACACCCAACAGTCTTTCAAATGTCAAATGCCTCCCCCACTCCCTTAACAAACAAGAGTCCCCAAGGGGGCCTTAATCGCTCACCTGCCAAAGTGGTTAAAAGAAGTATTTGGGGTCAAATTCAGTTAGACATGGTTCATCAACACTACACGGGAATGAAGTCTTGAAAGGCAAATGTTATGGAAAAACACTGAGGAACGGATTTGAACAAACCTGAACCTAACATTCCCCCACCCCCCACCCCCACCACACCAATAGAAGTCAGGAACTCAAATTGACCAAACTTGAATCTGATCCCCCTTGAGATGTTATATACCAAATATGAAAGAATTCTGACTGGTGGATCTGAAGAAGGTTTTTAAAGAAATGACCTCACATTGCACGAAGTTAAACTTTGGGCTCAAATAGGGAGCCAAAATATTAACCTAGGGACCCAATTTGAACAAACTTGAATCTGACCCATCCAGAGATATTGTATACCAAATATGAAAGGATTCTGATTAGTGGATCTGAAGAAGATTTTAAAAGAAATTCCTTCATATTGCACTAAGTTAAAATTCATTAGGGCTGGGCGGTTTATCACTCTAAATCTTTCAAAATATATTTTGCAGCCAGACATTTTGTTATATCTAACTGCACCTCCCCACCCCCCACGTCAAGGAAGAGAGGGGAGGACATTTTTGCATAAAACCACTCTAATTCATCTAGAAACTCGATTTTGAAAAGAATCAACAAAAAAATTTCTGAATTTTGGTCCAAAATTTCCAAGTCGGAACAGGACACAAAATTTTCAGGCTATCAAAAAAAAACAAACAAATTTCATCTCAAAATTGAACAAAAAACCAAGAACATTTTTTTCTCCAATTTTGGTCCAAAATTTCCATCGAAACTGGACCCAAAATTTTGCAGCTAAATTTTTTTTTTTGTCGTCTCAAAACCAGGGCTCGATTTAACTGGATTAGCATAGCACTTTGCTCTCCAATTTCTGAATTTTTGCTATTCAAGATTTATTAGTTTTAAGTGCTTTTGGATCAACTGCTAATCAATTTTCCAGGGTGAATAGTAAATTGCTATTCAAAATTTTCAGATTAAATCAAGCCCTGAAAACTGAACAAGACGCATAAAAAATTGAAAAAATTTTTTCACGAATTTTTGGTCCAAAATTTCTATGTCTGAACCAGACCCAAAATTTTCAACCCAGGGACCCGATTTGAACAAACTATAATCTTTACCCCCCCCCCCCCCCCCAGAGATGATGTATACCAAATGTTAAAGGATTCTGATTAGTGGATCTGAAGAAGAAGATTTTTAAAGAAATTTCCTCATATTGCACTACCGGTAAGTTAAAATTAAATTTGGGCTCCCATAGGCAGGGCTTGCATTTTAGAATCGTGACCAGGCTGATCAATAGGCCTGGTGAAGTGGTCGACCAGGCTGATTTTTCTTCCCTGGGGCCGATTTATTTTTTTACAGTTGCATGTACATATTATATTGATATTTCGTGTATACAGTTAAAACTACAAGTCCTGTCGCGAAATGCGCACAAATAGCACGTCGATCTGCGCGTTAACCTAGGCGTTATGACCAGAGTAAGGCTGGCAAATCCTGTACATATGGCCTGTGCACAAGCAATGTTTCAGCCAATGGACCTCTGGGTAACCCGGAGGTCCACTGGAAGAAACGTTGCTTGTGTTTGATATGAGTAACCAGGAGAACCTGCCATGCTTTGGATGCCATTCAATATGGCAATTGCACGCAATTCCTACGCGCTATTAAGCCTAGATAAGGCGCACAGTTTCGTGACAGGACTTCGAGTTTTAATTGTATTGTGTTATTTGATGACTTGAAAAAGTCAGTGTGCGCAGAAGCGAAATTAGGTGAGTAGAAGTGCGTTGTCATTACCCAGAGGATGATGCAGATTTGCTTTTTCATCTAACGTTCAAGAAATGGATTGTTGCCTGTCTTGATATGTCAAAAGGGGGTAAGTGATTTTATTTTATTAAAATAAAATCCATTTCGAAGCAAAAACAGTGTTGTTTTTATTTTCACGAATACACTTTGCTGAAGATCAACAAACTTGACATCCTGCACTCTCACTTGTCAATTATTCCCTAAAAACGTCCATAATATAAATCAGTCATGACAATTAACTCATGAACCAGTACGTGTTCAGTCTATATTTTTCCAAATCAATTGTAATTGCTTTGTTTTGTAACAGGTTATTTTCGAAGACAGCTTGGAGGGAGGGAAGGAGGGGATCCACATAAGATGCAGAAATTACAAATTCTTGTGTAAACATTTCAGGAATATACACTCAATTAGTCAGACGCTATGTTTATTCTCTTTATTATAATAGACGCACGTGGTCGTGTTGACAACACAGTCAACAGTCATACACAACACAGTCATACACAATTTTTTTTTTTAAAGTCTGCCGATGACATTCGTATGGCTTTTGCCGCCATATGCATCAACTTGTACCAGGCAATCAAACAGTATCGCATTAAAATGTGGTAATAAAAAAGGGATTTGAAGTCGTTACACCTCATAAGGTTTATAAGGTCAATATCAACCCCGTTTGTGCATTTATTTTCGCCATACCCAACTCTCACGTTTTCTACGCTCATCGTCTTTTAGAACATCCCCGGCGGAAGCTTGATTCACTAAGATTGGGAAAAGAATAGATTGATTACGAGGCAGATTGATCAGCCTTGTCAGATTATTTTTGCGGCCGATTACCAGGCCGGGGCCGATCGGCCTGGTCAAATATTAATCGAGGAACTCGATTTGAACAAACTTGAATCTGTCCCCCTTAAAGATGGTATATACCAAATATGAGAGGTTCTGACTGGTGGATCTGAGGAAGAAGATTTTTAAAGAATATTCCACATACAAGTATTGCACTAAGTTAAACTTTGGGCTCCAATAGAGAACCCAAATATTAACCCAGGGACCTGATCTGAACAAACTTGAATCTGAACCCCTTAGAGATGTTGTATACCAAATATGAAACCATTCTGGCTGGTGGATCTGAAGAAGATTTTTAAAGAAATTTCCTCATATTGCACTAAGTTAAAATTTGGGCTCCCCAAAGGGAGCACAAATATTAACCGAGGAACTCGATTTGAACAAACTTGAATCTGGCCCCCCTTAGAGATGATGTATACCAAATATGAGAGGATTCTGACTGGTGAATCTGAGGAAGAAGATTTTTAAAGAATATTCCACGTACAAGTATTGCACTAAGTTAAACTTTGGGCTCCAGTAGAGAACCCAAATATTAACCCAGGGACCTGATCTGAACAAACTTGAATCTGAACCCCTTAGAGATGTTGTATACCAAATATGAAAACCATTCTGGCTGGTGGATCTGAAGAAGATTTTTAAAGAAATTTCCTCATATTGCAATAATTTGAAATTTGGGCTGCAATAGAGTGCCCAAATATTAACTCAGGGACCCAATTTGAACAAACCTGAATCTGACTCCCCTAGAGATGTTGTATACCAAATATGAAAGGATTCTGACTGGTGGATCTGAAAAAGAAGATTTTTAAAGATATTTCCTCATATTGCACTAAGTAAAAGTTTGGGGTCGAATAGAGAGCCCAAATATCAACCCAGGGACCTGATTTGAACAAACCTGAATCTGACGCCCCTAGAGATGTTGGATACTAAATATGAAAAGATTCTGGACTGGTGGATCTGAAGAAGAAGATTTTTAAAGAATATTCCACATACTGAACTAAGTTAAAATTCAGGCTCTCATGGGGAGCCCAAATATTAACAAAGAGACTCGATTTGAACAAACCTAAATTTAACACCCCTAGAAATGTTGTATATCAAATATGAAAAGATTCTGACCGGTGGATCTGAAGAAGATTTTTTTAATTTTGGGAAGAAATTTATGGGTGCTATCAAGAGCTCCAATAAAGAGCCAAAATATTAAACCAGGTACCAGATTTGAACAAATTTGAATCTGACACCCCTAGACATGTTGTATACCAAATATGAAAGGATTCGGACTCGTGGGTCTGAAGAAGAAGATTTTTTTAATAAATTTCCTCATATTGCACTAAGGCCTAAAAAAATTATATGTTTGTTTCCGCTAACGGGATGAAAAAAAATAGGGTCGGAAAACCTTTATCTTTTCCTTTTTTCTTTTTTTTTCCCCCAAAATGCAGTTCCCTCAACCTTGTTTATAACTTCTTGAACATAAAATAGGCCTCTTTGTAGTGCGGTGTGGTTTTACGTTATACCGACAATAAGTGGTAAAATTGTCAATACCGGCACTGGACACTGGCAAATTAAATCATAATTGATACCTGGAAAAGATGATTTTATCCCGGTAAGAAGGTATATAAATTTCAACTTGCTTTAATATCACGGTTTACAAGAAGTGATTTTACTTCACTGGTGTGGATTAATGTTGGTTTAAATTTGGGTTTTTTTTTCCTTTTTACCACCCTGTCTGCCCTCACAGACCATGAAACATTTTATGTATTACTTTTCTTCATCAACTGTTCAAGTGTTTTGTCTCAACAGTGACCATTATTACGCAAGTGATTGAATATTGTTTACCTCGAATTTGAAACAAGACACATGGACTGTATTCCAGTAAGCATGCGTAGTTAATCACATTATACATTTTGACCAATGACATGCCTGCTATTTAAAACCTGGAAATTTTTCTTGGGAAATGCCAAGGGATGCCCTGTAAAGTGATACTTTGTACTTTAAAGTGATTGGCCGTTTGCTCTCTCTGACGTCACGATTTCATCATGCCTTCAAAATAGTGTGCTCAAAAGTGTTTCATACAAGACCAGCGCAGGAAACTTGACTGTCTTCAAATAAACAAAAGCAAGTCATTTGTGCTTTCTTACCACAATCACTTAAAAAGGCAATTTATTCAAGTACTCAGGTGTGCTAATTTTAACACTTCTTGACCTTGTGTCTGATAAAGAGACTGTGAGGCCATGCAAATGCACAATTAGGAATATGAGGACTGCTGAATATTATATTATGAAGAAGTCCCATGGCTCAATAGGCTTTTACATGTATATAAAATAGGGTTTCTTTTTTATAAAATCTTAATTTTTTGACGATCAATATATGTGGCGCGATTTAGAAAGTGTAAAAAATGGCATGTTTTTTCTCCTTTTTTGCGATTTCAATAAAATAATTTAGACTCAGCGGTTTGAAATAGGGTCAGTCGGGTTAGCAGAGCCCAAATATTAACCTCGGGACTCAATTTGAACAAACCTGAATTTGACCCCCCTAGAGGTGTTGTATATCAAATATGAAAAGATACTGACTGGTGGATCTGAAGATTTTTTTGAATTTTGGAAAGAAATTTATGGGTGCTATCAGAGTTATGCCCCTGTGGCATAGTAACTTTATCTGAACAAACTTGAATTGACATATGATAAGGAACATGCAGTCTTGCACAGCACATTTTGCTGAGTTTGGTCAGTAGCTCGTTAGGAGAAGTCGATAATGCAAAGTTAATGCCGGACCGGACAACGACGAATGGAAAGTGATTACCGTAGTAAAGCTCCCCTTGAGCTTCGCTCAGGTGAGCTAAAAACTGGATACGGAACACCCTATTATAGAATCCTGGTAACTATTGGGTACTATTTTTATTTCATAAACCCTGATGCCTTGAATATAATCGCTTTTACCAGTAGTGTATACAGGGAAAGCGACACGTCTATTTTGATCTGACAACAGAGTCTACCAATCGCACAGACTGAGAGAAGCCACCAGTTGGGTGGTGTGAGAAGACTTGCGCAGGAGCTATATCTGTATGCATGTGGTACAGTTAAAAACTAGAAGTCCTGTCACGTCTAGTGCAGAAAACGCTCGTTAGCTAATGCGCTATCTAGTGCAGAACAGTCAAGTAAATCTCGTTAAACATGCGATAACTTCTGCGCTATGTAACGCAGAACGTAGTGCGCTATTCCTGAGGTCATTAACATCGATCTCCGACACATATCATTAGGAAAAGAAATGT